>CM038792.1:277458653-277520932 GCA_021764765.1 Vicia sativa
GATATATATGAGTACCAGCATAGTTGAAACATAACGCATAGTTTCCGCATAGCTTTTTACTTTCTCTGTATACAAACTGTTTGGCCATACGCCACCTCTTCAAATTAATACAAGTTCTTTCCTTTCACAAAGTATTTGTTTTGTTGTTTTTTGCACAAAGTCCAAACGATTGCTTTGAATGATTATATGCATTTGACAATAAAATCATTACAAACATACGAAAAGCAGACATGCAAAAGTGATTACTACAGGCTCTAGGAATTGAGATGACGACGGAAGTCACCAATATTTTCCCCTACAGAGCACAATTCCCCACAGAGCCTGCTCACCACAAACCTTCCCTGGAGTACACGCCATCACCGTTAATTCCAACATTTCAAGATCCATCATAACAATTTCAATCAATTACACTGGCCCACGCTGTGCTTCATCTCCAATAAGTATTTATCCCGAATATCTCTATTTCCCCAGCAAAGAATATCCCGACTCAAACTTGGTCGATAGTGCATCTGAGGAAACTACATTTTACTCCCAACCGGATCTCACGTGACAAGATCCCGACTTGAGCTCCCCGCTTCCATTACCTCCAGTAGGTCGATACACAAGATCCCCAAAGTTGCCTCCTCACTCTTCTCCTCCCCAAGTAGGGTCTATATACAAGATCCCTCAAATGATCTTCTATCTCTATTCTCCAACAAGAGGTCCAGACTGAAACTTGGTCGAGAAAATCGGAGGAATCAAAGTCACCTATTCTTATTTCAAGTCGGTCGTATTTCCATCCTCGAACCAAGCCGTAAATCCCCAAGAGTGTGTTCACATTTTCCTCAAGATGGATATGTTTTGAACACATGCATACTCATTCATACATTATCATGACATACATGCATGGTATGCATCATAATCGATCGGCCTAACAATTTTTTCACAAAAGTTCTCTTCTTTTCCCAACAGTGAAAATCACTTCCATAACAACAAGTCAAAGATTAATACCCAAACCACCGGAAAACTATCTCAACGACTATAATGACAAGTCCGTAGATTAATACCAAACCGTAAGGGAAACCTTATCCGAACGACTACTGAGTTGTCTCTCGACACAGGTGTATTGATCAACACCGCACATCTCCCACTATTTATCGACATCTCTCCACTTTCAAAATGCTGCATATTTGGTTAAAAACCAATACAAACCAATAGCTTCATTCAAAGCAGTGCTAAGTCTAGCGACGACTATCTCCGTGATGGCATCTTAAGCCCATCTCCTCTACCTCCAGAATATCTACGAGTCTAGCGACGACTCATTCTCAAGATCAATCTTCCGATGGCATCTTAAGCCCATCTCCGACATTTCTCCTATCCAGGCGACATTCTAGAGTCTAACGTACGACTCATTCCCCAGTGAAGTCTCCAACTTCTCCAAATGGCATCTATAAGCCCATTCCCATATATTAACAATCAACAGCGAGTGCAAATTTTCAGGTGTACTCGAGTGTTCAATCATCTTCTACCTCCAGGTCAACGAAAGGAAAAGCATGCCAATCTAACCCTTCCAGTACAAGAAGATTAAACAGGGCAGCTGTCATACCCCAAAATTTGCCCTCCTACCTCAAGACATTTCTCATGTATCCATACTCAAGGATTCCTCAAGGGTTGACTAGACAAACCCTCTCCTACACAATCAACCCAAATTAGGGTTTGGCAATTCACAGATCAAGATGGGTTCTCAACACCTCCAATGATCCTCATGCCTCCTCTTATGCTTCAAAGAATCTCCAAGAAAAGATTCAAGCCTCACAAGTCAACTTTCCTCGCATAATTGCTCGATGGTTGAAAATCGCTTGTATTGACAAAAGTCAATCGTGGTCAACATACAGTCAAAACTTCTGATTTTTGGTCAACATCCTCATTTTGAAGTAATATTCATCATTTGATCAAGGTTTGATCATGATTCATCAAGAAAACTCAAGATTTGCTCAAAAGTCAAACTTTCCAAATTAGGGTTTTCTAGTGAAAAGTCAACTGAACTTTGACTGAGCATAACTTTCATACTTTATCGAAATTTTTCCACCACCTCTCACTTTGAAGGAAATTCAATTTCTAAAACTTCATGTCTCACAAGCATGTTCAAAAATGCTTCATTTTGAAGATATGGATCAAAACATTACGTCCTTTTTTAAAGTCAACAAAAGTCAACTTTTGTTTTGAAGATTTATTGAGCATGGAAACCCAATTTAGATGAAACCAAAGAGGTGGTTTAGAGGACACTTAGAGATTTCTAAAAGTCCAAGAACACCAAAATGTGGAAAATTGAGCAAAATACACCTTGCAAGTTGGGCATTTTGAAGAAGTGCACAAAGAGAAATACTTGTGAAAATCCAAAATTTTGCAAATGGGCCTAGTTTTTCTTCATTCAAACTTGTTCCTTAGACAATTTGGAACATCCAAGCCCAATGCCACGAATTTTAGCTTTATTTTCAATTTAATTTGGATTTTATTCATTTAAATACAAATTAAATTAAAAAATAAGGTATAAAATCAAAATTAAATACAAGATTGATTTTTCTCTCATGCTTGAGGTCCAAGTAACTCACACAAGTCAAATTTCGAAATTTGCATAGATTTGGCAAGAATTTGATTGAAATTTGATCAAAGGAAGATTTGATTTCATACAAAATCAAATATTTTCTACATTCATTGATCATTATTTGCTCTTGAATTCACCTAAATCCATCCACTATAAATGTACAATGCCTACACAACAAGAAAGAATAAAATTGCCTCAAGAACCCTATTCCAAACTCAAAACTGTATTGCAAGCAAGTGGCACCTAGTTCCACTTGATTCAATTGGTTTTAAGCATCCAAACACGCTCCTTGACATCTTCAAGTATTCCGCACTTTACATCATTCAAAAACATCAAGAATCATAAACCAGCTTTGGTTTGTTCTTATATTTTCAAAATCGAATTGCTTATCATGCATTTTTAACATGTTTTGATGTTTGATTTGTGTTTAGTTTGAATTGTTTTCTCCATGCATTTTAATTTATCTTTATTATTTTTTATCATGCATTTAAAAAATACCAAAAATATTTATTTTTTGCATAATCATTAGAAAATGTTTATTTAATTTTTAAAATCGAAATTATTATTTTTGCATGCATATTTAATTTTGCTAATTAATCATTTAAATGGCTTTTAATTGTTTTTTAAATCATCAAATCAACTCCAAAAATTACCAAAAATTTATTTTATCATATTTATGTCATTATTAACACAAACTTTTTCTCATTCAAAAATACTTGTTTTTACTAACATTTTCCTTTACGCAATTTTCTTCCGCTTTTCCGATTTTATCGTCACAAAGTTATACCGCTTTCGACGATTTTATTGCTTTTCTTTTCCAATTATGTAATTGCTCATGGGATGTAATAGTTTAATTAGGGCTTTTATTTTCCGTGCACTTTCAATTATGTATCTGCCCCAAAGCCATGTAATAGCGTAGGATATTTACTTTCTGCACTTTACATTTCCGCAATTTACTTTCTGCACCCTATAAACTGCTAGTAATTAGGCGTGTATGGCAAGATAAAATTGGACATAGCTCACTCTAATTTCAAGATAACATATCTGAATTTGACACACTCTTTTCACACACGCACCCCTTAGGGTAATTCTCTCTCGTTGCCTTTACGAATACAAATGGTCAAGTCCCTCGAACGTAGAGGTATTCTAGCACCGTTGCCTTCAAAACAAATCATCATAGTCCCTTCGATACAAAGATCATAGACCCACGATGTCGCCTACGAATACATGATCTTGACCCTCGATTGTTGCCTACAAAAAATGATGATAGTCCCTCGTGCTAGGATACTTCACAAGTTGCCTTCTATGACCATCCGATGTCCCTTCGAAGGTCCCGCTAACATCCAACGAATAGAGTTACCTACCAACTAATGGTATGGATAGCACTATTCTAAAGGAACGTAAAAACAACACAAAAACGACCATTCTGAGTAGGTAATAAGACTTTTAGTTGCTTGCTCTATCAAAATACTTTTCACACCACACACTCTGTCAAAGTTCAAACTCTTTTCAAAACGAATATTTCGAACACTTTGTATACATTCCTACATGAATCATTACAAAGTCAAAGCAAAATGCCTTTTCAAACAAATATCTTTTCAAACATGTAGAAGCAAATTTTAAGTGATCTAAGAGCAACTAAGAGCCCGAGATAACTACGGATGGAAAGGGTGCTAATACCTTCCCTTTCATAACCTTCTCCCTTACTTTAATCTAACGAAGGTGTTTTTCCACTTTTTACCTTCCCTTAATAAGATAAAAGAAAAGTCGGTGGCGACTCTGCTATCCGCGACATTTGCGATACAAAAACCTAAAGTCAGCTCACCGTTACAACCACCACTATCCATTGGGTATTATTGGTCCCGCAAGCTCAATTAGCACAATGGGAATGAACCATTACCAAAATCATGCATGCACATCAAGTATGCAACAATTCAAACATGGAATATGACACAACATTAATCCAATTATAATCAATAACAACAATAGCATATAGTAACAGAATCATGAACATCTAATGTCAATCACAACACATGGAATTAACATACCGCATATTTACTCAACAAATGAATTACAAATTCTCAACGAGTTCTTATTACGGAAGCCAAAATAATTCTTCCAGATTCCATTATTGGTGTTGAAAATATTTTTATTAGATAGTACTCGCTCTAAGCTTTCCAACGATATAAACTATTCCTAAACCGGAGTTACTATGCAAAGGTACGGTGAAATCGCTGAAAATCATGTTCTCGCTTCTATACAAAGATGTAGATCCGTAATCCTATGTGTCACATAAACTACTTGTGTCGATCCATAAGTCGATGCATCGATGCATACCGCTTAAATTCGTATTTTAAAATCATTTCGATGTATCGATGCATGTTTCCATGCATCAATACATAAACAGCACGTGTGTCGATTATTATGCTTCGTATGCATACATGTAAAATCGTGATTTTTAAAAGTTGATTCAAGATGTATCAATCCATACGCATCATGTGTCGATGCATAGCTGCTTCTTACCACATGAGTCGATCCAAGCCATTTTATGGCGACGCAAGCCTTTTCTACGCTCGGTTTTCTAAGTTTTTACAATTGTGGTTTCATAAGGTCTTGGTCACCCATACAGCTAGTTTTTCATCAAAACTCGCTTTTCTTCATCATACGAATTCCCATTAATTCCAATCATCACCAAACCTCATATTATCACAAAATAGAATTTATTATCGTGTTTTCACATCCAATTGACCATAAAATTTGTTTTCTAATTAACCTATATTCATCTTACATCGATTAATCATTCAACAATTACAATCATGGTTTTACGCCGGATTATAACGGTAGGGCACAACCTAGAATCATAATTCGAGATTCCTAACGGATTGAATTATTCTATTGATCATCAAAACCTATAAGGTAATAATCGATCAATCCCCTTACCTCACATGAATCTTTGAATTTCTGCTTATTTTTCTCCTCTTTTCTATTCTATTCTCCAATCAACGAGAATGCAAATCCTAATTCCTCCTCTCACTTTTTCCTTTTATTCCTTTATTTATTCCTTTTATTTTCCAAATAATATAAATAAATTAATTAGAATTAAGTAGAGCCTTTTACTCCATACACCTACAATTCAACTTTACACCCCCAACATTTTTCGTTATTTAATTAATCAATTAAATCTATTAATTCAAAATGCCAATAATTAAACCTTTAATTAAATTAATAATTAAATTTCTAATTATTTAATAATTGAATTAATTTGGGTGTCACACAGGCTGAACCTCATGCAAGCAGATGAGGCAAGTTAGGATTAAAAGCATAGGTACGAATGTCGCTTGTTAGTTTTGACCTTAGTTGCTTCAGTCCCACTTGTCACCATAGACCTGGAGCGGTCGAGTCCAAGACAAAACATACCGATTTAAATTGGTCCAATCTTGCCAAAGCAAAGATCGATATCCATGTCGGCCGAAACATCCTTCGCTCCGGGAGGCTGCTTGAATCATCTCTTAGAGAGACTCAATCTAGGGTGGCACGGTGACAGCTGAGGAGTCTCCGAACTCGCAGGAATCAAAGACTAGAGTCGAGCTAGTCGAACAATAACCTTCATGCTCGTAGGACTAGTGGACCGAATTAGAGTCACTAAGAGAAGCCCAAGTAGCGAGTTCAACAAACTCACCATGCCACGCTGGGAGCTTATTGTGATAAGGTGAAGAAGCTTCTAAAATCGTAGTATCTCGAACTGTGATGTTGTTCGTAAGCTTCAACCCGAAAAGAGTACAAATATCGATGTGTATAATTCAAGAGTCGAAACCATTAGAGAATACGGATGAATACCGTGGTGGTAGGGATTTTGTGTCGGTTCCTCCAATGGAAGTAGTAGTAGCCCCTCCGCTTTTATTAACTTCGCATACCAGCATGGGGTCGGTGACAATGGCTATATGTATTATGATATCACTATCGGCATGTGAAAGTAAGGCAACGCTGACAAGTAGTCCGTAATACTTTACCTGCCGCCTAGTGATGAGTGGTTGATCGTCGACCATTGTCGGCTCCACCTTATGATCGACCTTCACTCCAAGATCTTCGCCATGGGGCTTTCTTTTTCTTGTTGCCTTTCCTCAGCGAGGACACGTGCTTCCTTTTGTGATCTTTGGATTTTGGGAGTGGGAGACTAAGCATCAAAGATGGTGTAGAAACAAAGAATATATCAGAGAAATCATAACCTTTTTCAAAGTAGTCAAAAGTAATAAGATGCCTACCTCATTCCTCCTCTATGGTGAGACTTTTGTCCCTCTTGGACTTTTGGATGTGTTGAGGAGTGAAATCAACCGCTAAGCGCTTTACTATGCGACATGAGAAATAGAAACTAGTTGGTAAAATACAAGATGTCAAGCAGACATTCACACTTACGAAGAATCCTTTTGATAGAAGTAGAAATGGATTCGCCATCGTAAAGGGTATGAACGGGTGAACCCGTAATCAAACATAAGTGAGGTGTCGAATATAAGACATATGAACACAGTGTGAGTAAACATACCTTTGACCGAGAGGGCCCCTTTGGCGCTGGTTTTGACGGGTTCGGTCGACCCTCCTTGGCTTTCAATAGCATCGTGTTTTGCTCATGAGCAACACCGTGGAAGAGGTACAGCCTAGAAAAGAAGCTAAGTCAAATAAAGATGAGTCAAATGTGAAAGGAAACAAAACTTTCCGTATGGTTACCTTGGGTACCAGAAGCTCTCTATATTCAAGGTCGATATGTAGAAAGTCCGGTAGTCATGCAACCAATGTCTTCGAAACCACCCGGTCGTTTTTTTTTAACATTTTGAATGTTCGACCAAGAGCTATACCACCAACTGGGATAAGCGTCGAAAAGCTGTAGCCAAAGGGCTAGTCGACAAAGGAGGAAATTTGATTTTTCCAAAGTGAAGTGCATAAAGATATTTGTCTTTTGCATAACTAGGATCTTAAGGTGAGGAATCCTCTCGCCTTCTCCTTTAGCTCTGGGTCAGGTCATGGATGGTTCGACGAAGATTGATTGGCAAATACACCACTGAAAAATCAAACGATTGAATTTCTATGATGTGGATTGCCTTACATTTTATTGTCTTCCCATGAAAAGTATCGAAGCAATACTGGCTCATTCATCTTGCCGCAAGATCATTCACAAAAGTAATGAGATACGACCGCCACCAAGTTCTAAACTCGGTGTCAAGAATGTTGGTTTGAACGGGTGAATGTAAGTTTGGCTCACGAGCCCAAAGAGTGTCGATATTTTCCCGACCGCCTCCCGCCTTTGGTCATCTAAAACATCAATGAGTAATTCATGAGATGGATAGAATGACTTAGGCACAATCCGACAGAGCCTAAATTGTTTAGCCACCAAGTTGGTTGGTAGGTCAAGTACAAGGACCTGCGTGAGTAATGGCGTAGTGAGAAACGGGGGTCAAAACACCTCAAAAGACCAAAGACCTCTGTTGATTTTTGCTTCGACGGTGGAAAATATTCGTAAGCCATGGCCCACTCTTGCCATCAAGAATGGAGCCATCGAGGGTTTGAAATCTTCCCGCCAACATAATGAAAGCATCTTGAAGACTTCACGCTTGGAGAAGTTTTATGTATGCGAGTTAAAGGAAAATAACATGGTCACATGGCACCGCTCCTATCTTGAGAAGTTGAAACCTTCTTCTGTCGAAAAGGCTTCACGTCTTCAGAGAAAGTGGCATTTAGCCATAGTTGTAAGAGCCAGAAGAGACCATGGACCAATACACTTTTCTTATTTGGATTATTAGGGTCGAAGCTCTTTATTTGGTTGACCACGTCGGTCATAGAGGCGTATAAGGAGGACAAAATTAATTGGCCTAAGGAAATGTTTTCACCCCTATGCAACAGAGTGGCCAAATGGATTTGATTGTTTGGCTATCTTCATCGATCTCGAACAAAACACGAAACAAGATAGCCAAAGATTCAAAAGAAACATGCTCTTCATCGTAGATGTCCTCGAGTCACTATGATGGTGGTTGATGAAGTCGGTGTAGGTTGATGTTTGACCGCCAACGCCGAATTTGATGTGAACGGGTTCGTGGTCGGTATGGTTGAAAATGGTTCCGCAGGTTTTATGCCCGTAAAGCAGCCACATCCAAAGAATGTGGGTTCCTCATGCCACACTTTGTATGGAAAACGCAGGATCCTTCCTAAATATAAGGCAACCAACAAGATGCCACCGTAGTAAGGTTGGTCATTACCGAGAGTTCCAATAGGTCATATATACCATTTCCATCAACTGCTGGCCCTTACTAGGTTCCAACCTTTCATCCAAGCCCTAAACTTAGGGCAATTCAAGGGGGAAAGGAAGTTCTGCCAATAAACCGCAGAAATAGGGTTTGTTGAGGTAATCAAAGGGCGGCTGCGCTGACTGGTGTGAAAGAATGCACCTTCGTCATCTACATAGATTTCAGAAGGAACATCCACGGGTAATGGACCTAGAAAGGCGTGAGGTTCATCGTCTAGCCGAAAAGGGATAAGTACCTGTGATTGCCAAATCTTAGCTTTTTCTTCGGAAAATGGAGGTTCTGGTATATAGGGTTTGCCTTCAACATGGCGGAGATGAAGAGTTTCATCGAGAGCTGTTGAAATGTGTTTGTCTACCATTTTAAGGGAGAAAAGATGAAAATGGTAAAGATTGTTGTTTTCTGGTTTGAGATGAAAGCTTGAAAAAATAGGAAAGACCTTTGATGTTTGGGTTATCGGAAATATGACAACGGTTAGGGTTTGAGGTTCTTTCTGGGTTCTTGGTTTGAAGACTGAGAACGCAAAGATGAATTTTTCTGGGTTCTTGGTTTGAAGACTGAGGATGTAAAAGATGAATTTTTTCTCGGGTTTGCTTTGTTTAATAAGTGAGAGCTTAGAGGAAAAAGAAAGTAGGAAGAATACCTATTTATAGGCGTGAGATGAAGAAAATGAAGAGACGGGAAATTGTGGCGATTCCCTAGGTTTGAGATCGTGTCCGCCGAGGGACACGTGTGGCCGATGAAGTCGCTAGCATGGTGGGCCATACCTTCTACCTAAGTAATGATGGTCAAACATTAAATGTTCCCAATGCCTCGAAATAAAGCAAGATACGCTTTCCATGATTGTCTCGACGTCATGAATAGACCGGAAAGTGAGTCGCCTTCAAAGGTAGTGTAAATGACTAAACCGATGGCAAGATCTTCATAGATACCATTGTCTCATGTTCGATGTAATCAAGAATTCAAAATGGTATCTCTAGGGGGAATTTTTTTAACTAGAAATTTGTAAAGTATGCCTAAGGGCATTGCTTGAAGGCAAAGGTCCCTACAGGTTAAGGACCAGTCTTAAATGAAGATAGTTTTTGAAATGCTTTACAAAGCTAAGTTGAAGTACCAAAACACATGTCGGCCGAGAAGTCGAAATAAAAACCAACCCAATCAACCAAACATCCGAACGAAATTGGCCGAAAATAAAACTAAATCGACAAAGTGATATGTTGGTCGATTCGACATAAGTTTGGGTAATAAAGGCATCACCGAAATGGTCGTGATCGTAAGATGTAGGCCGGACCGAGGAAATATTATTACTTTAAGAATATATCAAAACCGAAAGCGCCTTCCAAGTCATGAAGTGAGAAAAGTCAAAATAAGGAGAACGTGGGCGTTGTCTCAAGATCATGGGTTCAAGTGTTAAACGGATGGAGAAATGCAAAGAGTTGTTCTAATTTAGATCTCGTCTGCTGATTACTTTTAGCGCTTACCTTGTAAAGTACTATAAATAAGTTAGTATGTTAGAATTTTAGTGTGTTCATTTGTATCTTGCTTGCCAAAACTCGCCAATTATGCTTAAAGGAAGAAAGAGTCATTCAAGCCTTTGATGTACGGAATCCCCATATTTCTTTTCAATGCAATCAATTTACATTTAAGATTATCTTTACTTTTTGTTTATTTCGCTCGTCAACGAATCTTTTACCAAAATACTAACGTAAATTATTGGTCACGAGTCACCAATTAGCGCCAGGAGTCTTTTACGCAATGCCCGCAATGCATCGTAGTCAAATCCAACTGGTGGAAAGCCATTGTGATGTTTTCTTGGCCTGGAAACCTAGGCCAAGGTCTTTTTACTTACGTAATTAGTACAATATACCAAAACCTTAGCACGTGTCTTGAGATCAATTGGTCGATCTTGCAAGTGACCCTTAGTTTTAGGACTTAGGGAGGACCAGCGGTTGTTTACCATTTTCACAATAAACACACACATAATTAACACATAGATGGTTGCTCCTACCACACATATCATCAAGACTTTTGGAAGCACGTACAATTAACAAATAACACGTAGACAGCACCCCTTAGTTTCAAAGATTTCTCATTTTAGCTTCCAAGATGAAGCTTTCCAAAATATTTATACTCCCCCGAGTTACACAAAATAAGGACATATTTGATATTGGTCCATAATAGTAGAAGCATTCTTTATTTAGAATTTGCCAGTTTCTAAATTAGGAATCCTTAGTTTCCTTTGCTATACAAGATACATATTTCCACACTCACACTTGTAATAGAAGAAACCACATTATCAACCATGCGATGACCAAAGATACGCCAAAAGATAAGTTTGATATTATCCGCTTTTTACTTCAACCGTGTCTTCAGTTGTGATGTTACATCTCCATGTAGAATATTCTTTTCTTTACATCACATTCTTAATTACTTCTGATTCTGAATTTAAACTTCCACATAGCTATCACACAAATATCCATCTCCCATTAAAATATTTGTCAATATTTGTATGCACCTTTTAACAATATGATCAAGATAGTGTTGCCACACATTCTATACTGTGAAGATTAATATGAGCTCAACATTAACATTCTTCTCATGATTTTGCATGAACACTTCGACACTTACTCATCCCTAGCGATATGTAGTTTACATTCAAGCTCCATACTATAAGTACTCTGGCCTGTCAAAGTACTTACCAGTTGTTCAGTTAGAGTTATCTACTCACACTAGATAATACTGATTGATCTCATCTTAACATTTTAAACTTATTCCCAAGCAACAATACAAACATTCAAGGATGAAGACACTTAGATGATGTTACAACATCTTATACGACATCATCTATTATGGTTCTAGGGGTAACATTCATACTCATATTTACACACATCACTTGTGGGGGGAATATATGAAACACAACTAACACCAACTTTACAACCAAACAATCAACATAACCAAGGGATAACATAAGCCTCATCTCAATTAGCTTTTCTTCGACTTCTATTCGACTTTCGATGATGAATGTCATTTTGACTCACAGAGGAGATTCCTCTACTAGGTTTCCGAATGACTTAGTTAGGCATGACACAAAATAATATATGCATTCTCAAGGAATTTCGTCTCCTTGGTTCTTCAAGACAATACCTTCCAAGACAACATTTAGGCAGTCAACACTGGGACCATTAAACACTATGTTTGAATCATATAGAATCGTTTCTATGGTCATGAATGAATTCCACAATTTCGTTCCTTTGATCAAGGATCTTCCGTATACAAGATCATCTTGTTTTCACATAAAGGGATTGTAAGGGATACAATGAGTCTTGTTAAGTACATTGATCTCAACTTATATACTCCCATAAGCTTGGGTCATAAATAAATTAACATCCGAGTAGGTAGCCCGTTGATCGTGTCCTAATCAACTAATACAAATCGATGTCTCCTCTTCCGTGATCGAGTAGGTTTTACAAATAAATGTTCAATACATTCTTGTTTAGCACCCAAAACATCTACTCTTCAATGGTAGTTGCATACCTATTGAAGTAATGTTCTAACATCCCATAGAACATTAGTTTCATCTCATTGTAACACATCATCCTTGACAATCTTCAAGGTCTTTAAACAATATGCGTATGTACGAGGATCATTGATCAATTAATTCTCATTAACTCCATTAATAAATGTCTTTATGAGTGGACTTGAGGATAATCAAGTATCTTTGACACTTTAATATAGTTAAAATGTGTCAAATATTCTGAAAAAGAATAACCCTAGAATTCTTCTTGCACTTTAAGGGTTGTATCGTGGTTATGCAAATAAATATAGCAATACTTCAATAAAATTTACACAATGCTTAATCCATAATTCAAACGTAAGCATGACATGTAAGGATTGAAAATAAATCAACCCTAAAATAAACTTGCTCTCTCACCAAGTAATAGACTAGACATAACCAATACCATGACTAAGGAAACACATAATCACAAGAGTTACCTTATCTATATCTTCACTCCCGCAAGGTTTTGACAATTTTCTCTTGCTAAATATAAGTGAACAATTTAATCCAAGTTCTTCACTCCGCATGAAGTCTTCGAATTTAAACCTCTTTGTTCTAGATTTATTATCTTCACCATCAAGAAGGTATATAGCCTAGTCGTTGGTCTTTAATGCACACTAGTCTTTCCCAAATCACCCATCCTCCACTTCAAGGGATCATAAAATATGAACACGTTTGTTCAACTAATCTTCTACCTTGTACACAACCGTAAAGTATGCACCCTAGATCTCATCCAAAATGCATGTGATGCCCGCTCGATACCAATTGAAATTTCAAGCAGACTAGATATCCTATAAGAATGTCAAGACATCCGTCCGACATTTATACAAATGCATAAGGCATAATTATAAAGTGCATGAAAACAATAAAACACAATGTAATTGTTAACCCGGTTCGGTTCAACCAACCTACATCTAGGGGCTACCAAGCTAGGAAGAAGACTCCACTATCAATAGTATTATTTTATGTAAACAACCTCCTGCTTTACAAATAAATAGCCTCTGTTTACCTAATAACTACCTAATGAAACCTTTATCTTAGAAGTCCATCTAAGATAAGATAACCTCGCCTTACTCCCTAGTGATACCTAACCTGCTGCAAACCCTTGCAAAAAACAACCAGCTTGAAGAACACCACCCAAACACAACAAACAACAAAAACTCTTTGACAAAAATACTTAGAGTTACGCCAAAGTTTCCTCCAGAACACAACTCAACTCATTGCTTCACCTTCCGAGTGAGTATAATAATCCTCTTCCTACGGGCTTTGAGGTACAAATCAAAGGACCATCCCACAATCCGGTGGTTCACTTACATGGCTAACCTTAATGATAACATATTTCTATTTGGTTAGTTACCTAAAACTAGGTTACAACGCCCTTATTTGTAACCTATTACCCAACTTGATTTGGACCTTCAAACAATAGCTTATAGTCGTAACAAAACGCAAAGAATAAACTATGCGTAAAAAACAAGCAAAACTTCTACTACAATCAAGGTCTTCAACTGATTTCTCTTCAAATTTTATGATTGAATCTTCTAGACCTCACATATGCCTTCACAAACACGCCATATGATGCATAATATTCCCGTAATATTCTCGCAATTTAAAATGTAATCAGAATAAACTTAATAGTTCAAGAGCGTGATGTCCGATGTCTCGACATCTCATTTGACATGTTATTCCAGCTTGTTGATTTTACTCAACACAACATGTTTAGGCATTCCAATAGGAATTTTGTCTGATATATCCTATTGTATAATATATTGTTGTCGCTATATTTGTTTTACAAAAATTAAGCCAATCCTTAAAATCAAGGAACTTACAATCCCGGTAGTTCAAAATAGAAAATTGGGAGTTTACGCCGACCATCTAGACTTTCGCGACCCAACTGGGCTTTGCGTCGACTTAAATGGACTTGCGTCGACCTATAGGTCGGTGCGTAACATCCAGAACTCAGCAGAATGTGCATATTTTTTAGAAACTTTGAATCAACGTAACTTTTGCATCGAGCATCCGTTTCGCATATCGTTCAAATTGTTGGAAAGCTTGAAAATAGTATAATGTTCATGAAACGATACGAAAACAAATCGAAAAGTGATCATGTGACAAATTCTCCTCGAAGTTATGTGGTCGACGCGTGAATTTGCCATAACGCTTTTAAAGGCCTCACATGTTTTATAAGCACATTTTGTTGAATATAAGGCAAAATTCACATCGATTTAGAATCATCCTAACAAGGAGAATTGTGCACACAAGGATTTAAGGAAATTTCGATTGCATCAAAGCTCGACGGCTTAAGCATGTTTCACAAACACCTAGAATGCGATATTCACACATGGTTTTGGTACATGAATCAAGGTTCAAACCTAAGGCTAATCACATGCAATTCAAAGTTCCATATCAATAAGTCAATAGTATCAACGATTAACCTTTGAATAAGCATTTTCTCATGAAAATCAATTAATGAATAAGTGCTTTTAATCATCCAGTTCCGAATTTCACCATTATGATCACATCAAATCACAATTTATCAAGAAATCAATTATGTAAAAGTGCTTAAATCAATTTCTCAAGAAATCTTATCATCGAAACAAAAGGAGAACGAGAAGAAGAGATCGCCGATGTCTAATCAAGATCGAGAGATAATAAGAGAGGGAGTTCTAAAACTAGAGATGAGGAGAGGAAAACTTCAATTCGACCTGATCCCTTGATGTTTTTGAATATTCTTGAGAAAACTTGATGAAAAGCTTGATTTGATTCTTGAGAATGAGAGAGAATAAGAGTGTGTTTTGTGAAATTTGACAAATGAATCCTCCCCAAAATTATGAAAGTAAGATTTGATTTATAGGTGGAACATTGGGCTTGATGTGAATTAGACTCATGATTGGGCCCAAATTTTTTATCCGATGAATTGCGGAACAGACTCGCCCCGAGAGCCGTGACGAACTTGAAATCGGCACAACGAAAAATGTCCAGAATCTAAAAATTGTGTCAGCAAAATTTTGACTGACACGACAAACGGTTAAGGAGATATGAATTTTGAAATTTCATCACATTATAGGTATTTGACACATGCGAATTTTAATAGCGCCACCGGGAAAATGCTTGAACGGGATCTTCTCGATCAAAATCAACTGGATGTGCACGAAGATTGAAGCCAACGAATTTGTAAAATTTTGACACCAATCCCATCTTATTTTGATAAAATTGAGAGAGATATGATTTTTGAATGGTGTGCATTATATGAAATAATGCTCGTCGGCTCAAATACACCTTCAAAGAATAAAATTATGGTATTGATCTGTGATTTAATTAGCTCTGGCTCGTGAACGAAAGTTGAGAAGGACATCAAGACGGAATTTTAGGCACCGGAACCACTAAATTATGATGTTCCAACTAGAAGTTATGAATTTGTTAGTGTCCCAGAACACGGTTCAGCCATAAACTCGCTTTATTCCACTTGAAAGAATAATTTTTCTAGAGACTTTCTTCACACAATTAACTCCCGGCCCGAGAATGAAAGTTGGAGATAAAATCGAGATGAACTCGCCATTCGAAAATCGACACCAAAAATGCCTGACGAGCTTGTTCACGGTAAAAAATGAAGAACTAGGGAACCAAATCGGAATTTGAATCTCCGGCTCAAAACAATTTACTTTTTTTTTTTTTTGTTTACAAGATGCCGCGAGAACCAAGCTTTATTTTTTCCAAACAAGAAAGGAAATGGAAAAGGGGAAACCTGAACTACCCTAAAAAAGATATGCGATGCGACTAGCATGAACTAGACGCAACGCATTAGGGAGAGACCAGAGTAAAAGGGTTGGTTATATAAAGGGAAGGTATTAGCACCCTATATATCTATAATTTTCTATAGGAACTTTTTTATGCATTTTTGTGTGTTTTATTTTCTATGCTATTTCGGAAAGTTTCATTTAGGATTTAAGAAGGGTAGGTTAGGTAGGAACCTAAGTTTATTTATTATTATTATGCTCGCAAGGATTTGGGATCCTCTCATACATATCCCATAGTGGGAATCAGAGCATTTGTAGCTCGGATCTAAGGGAACTAAGGTTTTTGGTTTGAGAGAGAAATAAGTATGCTCGCCAAGGGTGTGTCCTTGTGCCTCACGTTCTCAAAAGGAGGTTGAGAAAGTCGAGCAATCGTAGTTCCCACTTATGTTCTAGTGGAAGCAAAGATCCGTAAACAACGACAAGTGTCATCTTAATGAAAATGTATCTAATATATTTCATCACATACATTTTGAAAATTTGATTGTTTAAATCTTTCATTATAAGCATTAGGTGTTTTCCTTGAGTGTACAAGCTACTACTTACAAGTTAAGAAAGATGTTTGAAAACGCTTGAATCTTCATTGTAAGCATGGGCGCTTTGCTTGAGTGTATAAGCGCTGCCACTCATCGTTAAGAAAGATGTTTGAAAACGCTTGAATCTTTCTGTAAGCACCGCTTTTGTTTGAGTGTACAAGCGCTGCCACTTACAGCTAAGAAAGATGTTTTTTTAAAAAGTGTTTGTTTTGAAAATTGTTTGAAATTAAAAGTGTTTGATTTGTATGTGATGTTATAGATGAGATACTTCTTCCATAGAGATGATTCATGTATTATCTCTTAGGAGAAATTTTTTATTATTGATTAGGGGGATGCTTTTAAGAAGCCAGTGGGTCCTTGTATTGTAAGCCCAAGAGGAGGCTATCCGAGGGACATCGGGGTCCTTGCATTGTGAGCCCAAGAGGAGGATTTTCGAGGCATTTAGGGTCCTTGTATTGGGAGCCCAAGAGAAGGCTATAGGGTATGTCTGGCTGGCTTTAAGAGTGATTTCACCGGAAACCATACTCTTAGAGTTATATCCTAACGAAGGTGATTCTTTGTATTAGCCAATATGAGGCAGCTTAGAGATGTCCAGTGTCTCTTTCTTGTATGAGGCCCGAGAGAAGGCTAAACTCAACGAGGGAGTTCTTTGTGCGAATCCCAAGAGGAGGCTAACCAAAGGGGAGTTCTTTGTATGAAACCCAAGCGGAGGCTAACTCAACAAATGAGTTTTTTTTACAGAGCCCAAGAGGAGGCTATGGGAAACCTAGTTGTTATACTAGTTGTAATGACATAAACATGAACAAGTATATGAACAAGTATATATGAACAAGTATATATGACAAAGTGTGTGTGTGTGTGTGTGTAAAAAGCACTCATAGGAGTTTATGAAGGAAATATATAAACAAGTTATAAAACAAGCAATTAAAGCTAGTGTAACTTGGATATATGCAAAGGAGTGTGAAAGAAAATATATAAACAAGTGTTTAAAACAAGTTAATAAGCTAGTATATTTGAGATATATATATATATATATATATATATATATATATATATATATATATATATATATATATATATATATATATATATATATATATATACACAAATAATGAGAAAGCAATATATGAACAAGTGTTTAAAACAAGCGGATAACCTAGTATACTTGAATATATACAAGGAGTGAGACTTGCACCTCAAGGAGGCATTTAAAAAGCATTTTAAAATACTTAAAATGTTTATTTTAAACCTAATAAAAATATATCAAAAGAAAATATTTTTGGAATTTTTTGACATACTCATAAAATAGATATATTAAATGACAAGTGTGCAAAAATCATCTCAAAATGAGAAGTTTTGATTGGTGTTTGAAAATGTTGAAGTTTGTTAAAAAACTTAAGAAAACAAGTGATAAAAATTGGTTTTGGTCTTGGAGAGTTTGAACTCATGACCTTGCACTCAAAGGTGAAAAGATTAACCATGGCCACAAGTGTGACTGTTATTAACACCTCCATTTGATTATATGTGAAAATCATTATGAAAATGGTTTTGAAAAAAGGTTGAAAATAGTTGAAAAATGAAAAGTATGAAAATAAAAGGTCTGGGTTCGAACCCCATACCTTGGGCAAGGAATGACATGAAAGGCGCTAGCTCACCATTGGGTGGCTATACATCCGTTGATTTAAACACAAACAAACATATATATTTGAAATGAAAATTTAAAATAAGATTGATGGCGCCATGGCTTTCATCTACCTCATCGTGACAAACCCATGGCAGATTTGAATTTCTTTGATTCTTGACCAAATTGAAAATGTAAAAAAATTGCTTTTAATTTCATCAAGATTTTAGCCATGTAAATTATTAAAACTAAGACTCAAAGATCAAAGAGAATTTCCGAAATTACCAAATGAACCCTAACTAAAAATTTCAACTAATCTAAGGGCACGATTGATTTTAAGTGAAATTGAGGATTCAGAAAGCTAGAGCAATATGATATCTACATTTCTAACTATTAAAATGATGCCAAATATGCTTATATAAGAGAATCAGGTTTCGAAATACTTACCTCTTGAAGAAAATTTGCAGAACTCGTATGAGTTTTTCTAGGTCCAAATTTGTGATACTGCGAGCTTCCTTGGATCTTCCTAAGTGTGTTCCAACTCCTAGCTTGCTTCGAAGCTCAATGGATTCTCCTACCCGAGTCAAATTGCAAGTGACTGGTTTTTGAATGGAGGATTATGATAGAGTTGTTACAGAAGTGGATTAAGGGTTTGGATCACTTCTATATGATGTATGAATGGTGTTTGAAGTGGAAATTTGGAAAGTGCGCGGGTGGATTTTGATTTTACAAGTTAAGACTCAAAACTTGCACAAATGGAATTTCTTGAGCAAACTGACTCTTGGTTGTTTTTGTGATTGTTTAAAGGTTCAAACAACTTCTAAATGATGTTTAGAAGAGGTTTGAATGACACCTTTGGTTAAAACTTGCTAGGATTGGAATTTGGAATTCTAACCTCTTTGAAAAGTTAGAAACTTGTAATTTAAGAAAGAATGAGAAAACAAGTTTATGATTGCTTTGGTGTGATTTGAAAAGTAGGAAAAGCCTCTATTTATAGGCCAAGATGTTTGGCAAGGCAAGGATAGGATTGATGATTTGTGCAAGTTGCCTTAAGTGGTAAGAATGGAATCTTTTCATTTAATGCACATGGTTAAAAATTCAAACCATGGTTAATTCACTCAAGTGATCTTATCTTCCTCTCAATCATTCCCTTGGATATTTTTGAGTGAAAATTTATCTCTTATGGTGACAAGGCTTCTAGAAGGAAAATTGGCAAAATGACTTGAAAACTTGAAAATGACTTGTAAATTATGGTTATGGACCCTAAGTTTCAATTTCAAAACCCTAGCTACATAAAATGATGGAAGTTTTTCTTGAATCAAAATGGATCTAGGTGAAATATGAAAATGATGAAAAAGTGATAAAAACACTTGAAAATTTTTCTAAGTGTTAGAAAATTTCAAGTTTTGAATTTTTGTTGACTTTTTCACACATATTTTATTTTTTATTATCATCATGGATAATTTGAAATGATTTGATGATTGAAAAATTTGAATTTCAAAAGTTGACCAAAAGTCAAAGTTTGTCTTATTTGGGAAGTTGACTTTTGTCGATGATTCGAATTCTCCGATGATCAACCATGACATTGGAAATGTTTTGAATCAAGAAATTAGGTCAACATATTGAATTGGTTATTTTGAGATCATTCTCCAAGAAATTAGGTCATCATTGAGCAAAAAGTCAATGATACACCATCCTCGATCAAAACCCTAATTTGGTTTATTCAAGATAGATCTTAAGGAAATGATTGGAATTTGAAGATCAAATGTTGATGATTGATAAATATAGATCATTAGTGGTGAGTGGAAACCTAAACCCTAATTTGATCATATCTTGAACAGATGAAAGATTTTGATTCAAAACCTAATTTGGCTCAAGGAGCACACACAAGCTATCTTGTTCTGAAATTTGTCAGTGATACAATGATGCATATGTGAATGATATGAGATGGTATCTTAGGTCAAAAATTGGGTATGAAAAAGTCGAGAGTTATGAATTTTGAAGGCCTCAAACACAAAACTAATTCCGCTTTATTAAGAAATGAACTGTCAGAGTCCTTCCTTGACAAATTGGCTCTCATCCTGAACAGACAAAATAGAGTACATACTGAAATGGTTCCAACGTATGTATGACCGACCCAAGATAACCTTCTGACAAGAAGATCATGAATCAATCGCTCGAACCGAGAAATATCGGGCCTCGTTCAAAATAGCCCAAACTAGTTAAAACACACGCCTTCCACAACCTAAGATGCTCTTAAACTCATAACCATGAGATCAATGATATGCCTGCATGTTCGTGATAATGGAACTATAAGCAAAAAAAGTTAAAATGAAGAGGTTAAATTTTGGGGTACAACAGCCTGACTTAGCATACAGTGTGGGTATGGTAAGTAGATTCATACAAAAGCCAAAGGTATCACATCTAACAACGATGAAGAGGATACTAAGGCATCTGAAAGGAATTCTCAACTATGGTATTTTATTTCTAGCAGCAGATAAAGGAAAAGAATGCAAGTTAGTGGGGTACACAGATTCGAGTTGGTGTAGTGATGCTGAGGATAAAAAATCTACAGCAGGATATGTGTTTATGTTAGGTGGTGCACCAGTTGCTAAGAGTTCGAGAAAGAAACCAAGATTGGCATTATCGTATGTGAAGTAGAGTATAGTTGCTTCTCTTTGTGCATGTCAAGAAACATGGATGGCCAACTTGGTCGAATGATAATAGGTAAAGATCATGGAGTAATTACTATGAAGATCGACAACATGTCAACTCGTCAAGAACCCGATAGCACATGGTCAAAGCAATCAAATCGAAATGAGGTTAGGTTATCATCGAGAGCATGTAGCGTATGGAAGATGAACTTGCAACATTGCAAAACCGAATCAAATTGCAAATATCATGACGAAGGTGTTTAAGTTGAAGTATTTAGAAGACTAAGAGTTATGATGAATATAGATATCTTAGACACAATAAATTAGGTAGTGTGTTGAAAGTATAATTCTATGTCAGCAAATTTTGCTCGATAGAGAAAATAAGTATCGATCACCTTGTGTGTCAGTGTGTCAAATTATTTTAAATATTATGTTGAGTTGTATCGAAGTGGTGTAACCAGATTGCTACAAATTTGATTTAGGTCAAAAATAGATAGATTTGATTTAGGTGTAAAATAGATATTTTTGGCTTTTATAGTTGTGGGCATTTTAGCTTAAGGGGAAAGCAATCTCAATTATAAATAAAGGGATTAACCCTTATTTTGTATTCAACTCATTTCATTCTATTCACAAAATTATGTAGTTGCAAAGTGAATAAATTTTTCCACGATTTGTAGGAAGAGAACTCACGTAAACCTAATCTCCTTTTCTTCTTTAAATTTTCTTTTCTTTCATCGTTATTGTGTGGTGATAACAATTTTCTTCATCAAAATTAATAGGAATTAATCATAGATTTTGGTGGATTTCCAACAAGAATAACAAAGATTAGATGAAGCATTTTTTATTAGTGTGATTTAATTCTAAGTAATTCTTCTTAATTATTTTGAGATATTCTATTAGTCTTTCACAAGAACACTGCCTAAAAATATATTATAAGTCTTCTATGTGTGCTTAATAATTGTAGCACTATAATTTTTAACTAAAAATGTTTTATTTCAAAAGATCTTTTTCAAAAAATACTACCATATAAATGTCATAGATGATTAAAGAATATCAAGGCACATACATATTCACAACAAAAATATTTGTCTTGATACCATAATAACTACAATAACTTCAAGTAAAATACTTTCTCTGTCAAACAAACATAAGCTCAAAAACAAAAGAAAAATAAGGATTTCAAGAAAACCCCCAAAGTGATCTTTGTATTGGAATAATTTTCCTGAATTCTAAGAATGAGATCTAGGAGCATGCAATAGAAGCCCCTTGCCACAACATCAGTCGCCCACGCATGGTGACAGTTTGCCAAGACACTAGGCATGAGGTCACCCCACACATGATGACAAGTCGTCTACATTTAGGTGGCACATTGCCTTATTGGGCTTGAGCCACACGAACTAATAAGGGAGAGAAAGAGAGACAAAATAAAATTTGTGCTCCCATAGTTCAAAAAGTATATGTCTAAAATGTTCCACCCTCGATAAGAGAATTAGGAAAATCACTCTCTAGTCCAGTTTCAAAAAGCCTTCTATACATATCTCACTCCCAAAATAGGTGGGGGATTTCCAATCTTTCTCTCAAAAAATACCCACATATAGAGATTCTCACAATCACTAACTCTAAACATAGTCAAATACTTTAACACATTTGATACCTCTACACAATAAAGGGTGGTTATCATTGTACTATTTTAGAAAGTACAATTGGTACCCACTATGGGGTCCGGTAAAACTGATTTGGGTCATTTCTATTCTCATTCACCAAACTCCTTAATTTACTTCTCTAACATAATGATGGAACGAGGCACCAACTCCCACCAACACAAATGCGAGGGTCAATAGCATAGAATAAGGGCTCGCCGGAGGTAGATAATCCAATTTTTTCATCGAAGAATGGTAGACGTGTTTAATGGCAAACGCCATACCGCTAGCCCGAGGCATATTCAAAAAGAAGTTAGAGCCCAAATCACCTTTTATTTCTAATAGATGTCCTTAACATCCTCCCACATAAAATGAGCTCATGGTTATCATAGTGTAATACAATGATTTGAATATAAAGTAAGTATTGGTTTACCCTATAAGCTCAACAGAGTCATGTTCTAGAACACTTTGAGAGACACCAACTGATTCAGATGACACTCACATGTTTCATGGCTCCTAGTCGGCCTCTCTCCGAAAAACACGTATAGTAAAGGCATCATAACCCTCGAGATGATGTTCAAATTAGACGAGAATGTAAAGACTTTCAAGATAAAATACCGTAGTAGATTGCCTTATGTCGCATAACATCATCGTGAGAAGACACATCCTCAATCATAGGGAGTTTTATCCACTCTACATAGGGCAAGTTAGATTGATCTAAGAGAACCAAGAGATTGTCCAAGAATGTTATCCAAACAATTTCGAAATGAGAAGAGTGGATGGTCACGCCATTTTACAATGTATAACACATGAATTAAATGCTACAAACTTAGATCCTATAGTAGAAATTGAGAATGAAAGTCTAACTCCCACAGAGGAACTAAAAGAGGTCCATATGGGCCACTAGATTTTTAAGTCACCCAATCGGCATGATAGGAATAAATGCTAGAGTGGTTTGTTGTCACCTCGCGCTGACTCCATCGTGAAGCTAGTGTCTTAGAGAAAGTGCAAAGTGGAAAAGAGAAATGGGAGGCGGTCGATTGGTTGAGAAATTAAAGAGTGTAGGTTTCATAACTAAGGGAAAGTTATCCGAACCGGATGGCTAACATGGTCTTAGTTAAGAATTGGTTGAACAAATGGCGCATGTGCGTCGATTTCACTGAGTTGAACGTCATTGTTGCACCCCAAAATTTACCCTCTTCATTTTAATCCTAATTGGCTTATACTTCATCATCACATGCACATGAATTCATAGCATTGGTTCTATGGCTATGGGATCAAGGTGTCTTACAATGGGTTTTCTACAAGCAAAAGAGATGATGAATGATTAATAAGTGCAAATAGGTTCATGTACCCGTTTCATTTTCTCATTCAAGTTATAAAGGCTTATCAATCCTCAAGAAACCTCATTTTATTTCTTTGTTTCGTGAGAAGACTGAGAACTGTTAAAGTTTTGATTATAGAAGTGTGTGACGTCTTTCTTGACAAAAGTTCTTGGAGCACCATCATCATGAGTATTGTCTCCGTGACATTTTCATTCATCAACCGAGGATCATCAAGGGATTATGGTTTTATCCTGTGTGTTCATCATCTAGAGTTCATTGAATTTGTCCCAAGGTTATTGCTTCAAAGATATATTGCCATCTCCATCAAGATTTGTCGAGGCTTATCTTCATCTTTGCCAGGGATTCATTATGATCAAACTTGTTCATTCTCGCTTGTTTGTTGATTCTAGATACAAGTTGGTTTGGAATTTGGGAATTGAAGAATCATGTCAAGGTCGACATGCTAAGCTTGGGAGAAATATTCATGTTGATTCTCATAATTCGTATACTTGATATGCAAGACAATCTGCAACATTTTCATATATCATTCAAGAGTGCGATATAATTCACTCATGTGGATTTGTTGTTAGCATTTAAGTTGAAAAGCCCGCTTATATGTATAACTTACTTAGATTTCAAGTTACTTAATCCATCAATCAAAGTTCATTCATCAAAGTTTCCAAGGTTGGAAAGGAAGTATTTTGAGTTTCTTGAGGTTTAAGTAACAAGGCGCAAATTCAAGGTTAATCAAGCATACAAATTGCCAAAACTTAGCATCCATTCAATTTCCAACTTCACTCTATTTCATTCATCGCTTGCAAGTTTAAATTAATTCATAATCATCCATTCATCAATCAAAGTTCCAAATTCATTCAAACATCAATTCAAAGAATATCCCAAGACACATCATTTGAAATTTAAGCTCAACATTGTTCAAACACTTCACCCAAATCATACAAATACTCATCATTCAAGTTGCTTCCGAAATTCAAGATTGTGGTATTCAGATACATACAAGGTTCAGATTCTTTACACAATTCAATCCATTACAACCAAGATACAATTGTCAATCCTCAAGAGTTTTTACAAATAAACAAGTTACAAAAGAAGTTTTCATTTGAATCCAAATTGTAAGAATGAGATATACAAGTTTCAAGTACATAAATGTTCAAGTTCTAAGCTTAATTTTCCATCCTGCTACATTCTTCAAGACTCCACTTCTCCATGTTCAAATTCTATGCGAAATCCATGCCTCGGCTTATCCTTGCCATCTTACTTCCATTAATCCAATTTTGATTTCATGAAACAAAAGAAAGGAAATGGTTAGCAAATGCAATCTCGAACAAGAAAATTTCAAAGAGTTTTTTCAATTTCATCATTAGGGATTCTCGAAGGAAACTGAAAATAGGGCTGGTTTTCAATCATGTTAACCACAACCAAAAGCCTCATAATTTGTTAGTTTCAAAATCAGATTCACATTTCAATCATGGGCCAAAAAATTCCATCTATTTCAAATCACAATTTATATTTTGGTTCACAAAGAGAAGTAGTAAAGAATTAATCATGGCAGTTACTCAGAAAAAAACATCATAGTGGAGTAACTAGTACACAAAAT
This sequence comes from Vicia sativa, assembly GCA_021764765.1. Lineage (NCBI taxonomy): Eukaryota > Viridiplantae > Streptophyta > Magnoliopsida > Fabales > Fabaceae > Vicia > Vicia sativa. Next base: position 277,484,266 of record CM038792.1, read on the forward strand.
CATCAGGTTCAACCAAGCAACATTTTACTATAGTAAAATAAGTAAAACAAGTGCAAAAATCTGAATTCCAACAAACACAACAAATTACCACAAAAGTCATGAATCCAATAAGAATCATAATAACAGTTTAGGCGGTTATCAACACTTGAATGTGTGAATGCAGGGAGCCCTGACTGCAGGAGATCTCAATCCCCTATTATCACAAAGCATAAAAACCTAAAGTACAAAGCTATAAAATGATTCAACGCACAATTTTCGAGGGCAACCATTGTTCACGAAAACCTAATAACCACAGTAACAACATAAACCCTAATACTGGTGTTCATCATTTTGAAACTGAAGAAAATATACAGAAAACAAAAACGAACGGAACAAGCAACAAACAAAACCCTAAAATTTTCTATCATCATTTTCCAGATTCGAACCCTTCAGAAAGTTCAGAAAGACAAAGAGGAAAAGAGTTTCAGGAAAGATCTCACTGAGAGCACACCGAAATCGCATCAAAATACCTAGGGTTTAAAAATCCCTTTCAAATCTACGACAAATCATTGAACATCTGCAAAATCAAGATCAAGATTAGTGTTCAGAAGAAGAAGGCGAACAAGAGTATGTAAAAAAATCAAATATCAGAGCAAGTTCTTCGTCCGTCGCCGCTGCCGCGAGGCGATTTCTAGCACGGCGGAACCTTCGTCTCCAGCAAGCCTTCATCGAGACAGATCAGACAAGATCAGTGAGAGAACCACGAGAGTGAACAGAGCGGTGAGACAGATCGAGAGAGTATGTAAAAAAATCAAATATCAGAGCAAGTTCGTCGTTCGCCGCCGCTTCTACGAGGCGATTTCTGGCGCGGCGGCACCTTCGTCTCCGGCAAGCCTTCATCGAGACGGATCAGACAAGATCAATGAGAGAACCACGAGAGTGAATAGAGCGGTGAGATAGATTGAGAGAGATCCGTTGCAAACTGTGCGAATGGAAAGGCAAGTTCTGTTCCCAGCGAAAGAAACCAAAAACGGCGAGAGAGCATGCAACAAGAGAGATGAGAGCGAGTGAGAACGCGAGAGAGATGAGAGAAAAAACCCAGAACATGCAAGCGGCACAAAGGGATAATAACGATACAGGGAGTTGATAAAAAAGAGTACTTTCACCGTCTCATAAAAGTGTCTCATTTGCACTTTTTTATTTTTCAAAATAATTATCTCTTTAGAGTACCAATACAACATTTATTATTCTTTTTCAATACTACCCTTATTACAACACGTATGTCTATGCTCTCTTTAACTTTATGTCATATTCTCTATCTTCTATGCATAATTATTAAACATATTTTAGTACAAACATGCAATTTTATCATTAAAATCAACACATCTAATCATTTTCTTAAGAATCGTGCATTGTTTAAATGGGACATTTTTTATGAGACGGGAGAATAATTTATGTATATTTGTTTCTCTGGATTCACGATATTGTGTATAGGCTAGTATTTTTATTATTATTATCATCAATCAATGGTTTGTTGCTATTTAGAAGATGGTCGGTGTGGTGGTGACAAGTGTCACACCTGGGACACTTTCTACCATTTAGGTGAAGAATCATTTGGCTCATTTGTGTGCACGTACACACCTTACCATGTATCCTCGCTCTATCCACTGTTAGATCTTCCCCATATCACCATTGTCTTTATCAGACGCTCAAGATTGTTCTTCCATCGTAGACCGTTCTCATTCAACCATGCCGAATTTTGAGACCAGGTTATTGGGCCTCCACGCCCATTACCATTCACACCCCCTGATTACTTCTGTTCAGCCCATTACTATTTCTTTTAATTCATGTTTTGTATTATTTTATTTAGTTATTATTTTATCAAATATAAAATACAAAAAAAATACTTTTGTTATAAATAAATAATTAAGTGAATAAATTTTAGGAATTATAGTTATTTTCCCCTTCCATATTAGCGAGGTTTGAAAAACACCCCCGTAAAAAAAATAGATTTCATCCCTAACATATTTTGATGTTGTTGTTTTGGCCCTTCCTCCCATCAAGTGAGCAGAATCTTTAATATTCTAATTTTTTTTAATAATAATGTTTTATTTGAGGCATACGTGGCATGGTAAAAAATTAACTCAGAGTAAAATCCAATTTTGTGATTAGTGAACACTTAATCCCTAAATTAAATTTAGTTCTCTCTTCCACTTGACGAGTAAGAATTCCATTTGAACCCATACAATACAAGATTTTGAAGCAAGAATCAAGCATTTATCTTGACGTAAGAATTCCATTGAACCCATACAAAACTGGATATCGTGATATCATAAACGCAAAATATGAAGCTAACTTGGTAACATGCCATTTAAAAAGTTATAAAGAGATTGTGCATTGACCCGTATGTTAACAATATCAAAGTAGTTCATAACAAACAAAATGGGCATCAAACCGAATTTTCCATCAAATATGCACGCAGCTCCGCCCATACAAAATAATCCCTCCTTTGTGCCATGATGCTTCCCTCATAACATATCAAGACCTCCTTTCAATGATGCCCTCTCACTACTTGGACCAATATACGCTCCATGTGAGGATGCTCTACACTAAATAGGATAACGCCGCCTTCCAATGTGTCTTTCTCCTTAGCAAATGTGAACCAAATTTTGATGTAAACTTCATTCACTTTTCCCCGCTTAAAAACACATGGGTATGTAATACCCGATTCTATGTCGTGAAGATCAATACATGATCTTGGTTCTCGAAGATTTCCGATGACTGCTTTGGAAAGTGTCATAACATTATAAATTTATTAGCTATGTCTATTCATTCTACATTACACATCCAAATGGCGTGAAAGCAAACAAAGCAAGAGCTTACAAGAACTTGAGTTTTTATGATGTCGCTTCTTAACAACTTTATTCCATTTGCATACACGCTTTCTCTTGCACTAAAGAAAGTTGTACAATGTCGCACCATCGAGTGTTGTTCTCTCACGCATCAATGTATACGATTATTTAATAGCCTAATTTGCAAAATTAATTATTCAAATGTATGTATATAACCTAAAACCCTTGCCTGTCCAAAACATCATTGCTTCCATTGCTTCATCTGGAATTGCTCATGCTCTTGTGATCCTCAACAAGCCATCCTCCTCTCTCGGCTATTTCAAAGTACTTATCCACGATAGACAATTTTCACCTTTCCCGCTCTCATCAGATGACCTCCCTTTCGATATACTAGTATTTCTCGATAAGTTTAGCACGTGTCGCTTTTACGCAACTCCTACTACTTAATCAAAGAAACAACCAAACATCATGCAAGAAGTTTTTATTTTATTTTACCATCAATATGAAAATACACTCATCGCTTTTTTACTGCTTTACCTTGAAGAACTTTCACCTTCTTCTTCCGCCTTAGCCTCTTCATGCAACTTTCTCCATTCTCCGCCTCGCCACGCTTTATCCTTTGATTGCTTCCAAACATTTTGGATAGTCGATTTTTCCATTTGGGATTAGGAGTGTGGTTGTGTGACTTCTACCAACGAATCCCCGATATAAATTCATTCATCACCATCATGCACACGGACATGTTTGTATGAACCCTAAATGTTCTCATTCCAACCGATGAAATGTGTGTCAAAACGGAAGAACTTACCCAGGAACACCAACGAAGTACTCACTCTTCATCGATTTGTTGGCCATGTATGGAACAAAATGCTATTTCAGAGGTTTACCTTCGCTTTCTGGAGCAAAACCCTGTTTCAGAGGTGAACCGTTTTCTTTGAGTGTTGTTTCTGATGGAAAACCGAAGAGACAGGGAGATGGAGTAAAACTGACGTTAAACAATAACTATTGTTGGCCCAACAAGTAAGCATTAGTTACATATATCACTATACATGACATGTAGAATACAAACTGACTCTGATCATTCCATTTTAATATCCCTTAGAAAATGTATATTTTTGGATGTACTTTTAATTTTTCATTGTACTGTCAAACCATGGTAATTTGTCTATTATCTAAAAATGGTATGATGATAGTATATTATACAATAAGAATAACCTTTGGTTTCCAATTCCAATTTTGAGTTTCCAACATAATAGTATTTAATGTCATATGGTATTGATGTCACATTAACCTTTTTAACCTCTACCAATAAATGTTAGGCTTTGGTATCATATACTGTAATGATGAAACACAATTAATGTTATATAGGAACTTCAACGATGCAATGCACCGTATAATGTTCAAATAGAATATCTTAGTATACTAAAAATTATTGTACAAATTTTCCAATCGCAAACCAAACAATCCCATATAGGTCTCGTTATTCTTACATTCATAACGTTATACTTATGAAAAGTGTATGTTATCAACCATATAATCTGCCAACTATGAACAACCATTTTGAGATAGGAAATACTCGATCACTCGCAAGACAAAAGAGGAAGCATGTTCTTGATGAAAGAAGATTTAAGAAGAATAGTCAATGGAAATACAATCGAGCACAACGATGACGTAAGTAAATGTTATAAGCAAACATCATACAAGAAAGCCACTCGATATCGCCTGCTTTTGTCGGGCATGGAAATGTCTCTGCACGCAACAGAAAGGAATAATGCTTAATCATAACAGAGGAAATGCAAGGTTGGTTTTAACCAAGGCACAACCCAACACCTGATCTTCCCCAAGCTTCTCATGCATTTCTACCGATACAATTTCTACCGCATAAAATTTCGCTTCAAGACGCCAAAGAAGGAGGTCAATAATGAAGCGAAGAGTCCCCAAACCAAGTGCCATCGTGCTCATCTCGCATTCCCTTTTACCGCTTGATGCTAACACACCCTGTGGCGCTACCTCCTCATCAAGTATTAAATGCCAAAATAATTCATATGGACTACCGACTTCAGCATCTTCATCCAACAAACATCTTGATCCAACTCTAATTGCTCAACCATCGCGAACTGTTGAAAACCTTTTCAAGTGTCACGTAAACGACATCAACTTCCCTTCATTCCAATCTGCTCGTAAGTGTCGACTCGGTGAACCCAGTCAACAATCACTGCACACTATTCAACCGATGAATCTTTAACCGATAGTTCGGTGAATTCATAAATGAAGTCCGGATTATGATTCAAGTTCAAGTTTGACAACGACGAGTCTCATTCTCGCAGATGTCCCAACAATTGATTGCACAAATGCCGTATGTATTATTGGAATTATTCTTAATAGCGAACGATAACTTAAATTCACCGCTGCAGCTTTGGTGTCTATGAATATAATCGATGTGTATAACATATATGATGTTTCGCTCTATCCGATAAATACAAAGATATTCATATTGGTGATCCTTGCATAGAATGCACTCACCGTGGAGGACAAATGTGGTATCGGAGAAACCGACAAGAGAAAACATAGTGCGTGCCTAAGTTCCAATTATGTTGTGGAAAGGGTAAAGTTGTGTTGCCACTTTTGATAACACCACCACTGCTTCTTAAACATCTTCTCTCGAATGAAGACGATGTACTATGTAGAAATTATCGCAGAATTGGTGCATCACAACGAATGTTTGCATTTACGCCTGGAATGAAAATTGACAATGTGATTCAATAATCGAAATGGACCACCTAACATGAGAATTCAAGGCGACTTGCCAGAATTGGTAGCATGATGCCTCTAGATGGCGAAACCGAAATTTGCTCACTTATATATACGACATCGACAATGAGATTCATCATAGGATGCAAGGAATGGGGTAATGTTTTTAAGCCAACCGAGATCCCTACTTTATATTACCTTTCTTATTATCGCTACATGACATATGTCTAATTTTTAATGCAAAGAACAACCGAATATTATTGAAGAGATCATATTTAATACAAGACATGCTTGATGAATTCAACACACATGCTAAATCTTTAGAATGGCAGCAGCTAGACTAAAGGATTGTCCTGTACCTGACCTCAAGTTGAAGTTAATATCCGATAGATTAAAGGACGGAAGAATTTACAACCAACCCACTGTGTCTGAGGTTGCAGCCTCATTGTTGGTGATGTTGATACAGATCAAAAGGGATATTATCCTTGAAAGACAAAACGCGACTAAAACGAATAAGTGAGTTTCATCCGAGCTATCTTGATTACAATATCCACTTCGCTTTCCCACGGGAAGATGGATTTAGACTTGGTGTTCTACAGAAACAGGACCCAAAAAAAAAAGGAAAGATGAACAAACTTACTATTAGAGAATGGCTTGCTTTTCGATTCAAACCGCATAACGAAGCACACATAACGCCAGTCAAGGAGACTGCTCCAGAATTTTGGTTGATGGATTCACTCATGATGGAGTCACAACACTCAATTATATACGTAAGCATCAAAAACTTACGAGTATCCAAATACTCTAATTTGTCGAGTACACCAACAATCTTCAAATGAAGGAGCCCACCAAGGCAAAAGAGTGGTGTTGCCGCCAACATACGCTGGAAGTCGCCGATACATGGAACAATTATACTTTGATGGAATGGCAATTTGTAGTCAAATTGATTTCCGATCTATTCATTACCTTTACCGCAATCCATGTTGGCCGAGATTCAAAGGTTACTTAACAACATGAATTTACAACCTCAAGATCGTCCCCGATATAATCTCAAGGTTTTTAAAATGAAGTTTGACGAATACGTGTGATGTAACAAAGAAGCATGTTTTGGGTGAGTTGTTGCATGTGAGCCACATGAAATTAAATATTTAATACTCAATTGTTCCTTACTATATACCAATGATTTTAAATTAATATTTTATCGTTTTAATTTCTTCCGATATATACACCATTGAGTTCCAAAAGAGAGGTTTGCCCCATGCACACATTTTACTTTTCATGCATCGCCAGTAACAAGTTTCCCACTCCCCGATGACATGAACAACATTATTTCAAGCAGAAATACCGCGTAAACCGATGATAAGCAATTAAATCATTTGGTAAAGACACATATGATTCATGGTCCATGGTTTGGCTAACAGATCTTTGCATGAAAAATGGTAAATGCTCTAAATTCTTTCCCAAAATTGGCAGCCTCAAACCATTGTCGATCGTGATGGGTACCTGCCTATAGGAGAAGGGATACCGCATTACTGCTCGAAAAAGAATATTGTTCTTGATAATAGGTATGTAGTTCCATATAATGCATATCTTCTAAAGAAATATCAGGCGCACATTAATATGGAATGGTGTAACCAAGGTACTTCTGTAAAGTACTTATTCAAGTATATTAACAAAGGTTACGATAGAATAACCGCAGCGGTTGTTCGGACCGAATCGGATGTAAGTTCATTTGGTACGATGTTGATGAAATCAAACAAGACCTTGATTGCAGTACGCTTCCCGAGTGAGGCGTGTTGGAGGATTTTCATATCCTATCCATGGTAGATCTCCTTCTCGTCGAAGGTCAGATTTTCATCCGAGGGCGAAAATCCCGTACTACCTCGACTATGATTTCATAGACAATGTTCTTGAAAACCAACTCAGAAGGAATCAATGTTTACGCCTTGGATGGAGTCAAAAGAAAAATACGAAGATGCGAAGAGTTTGACATACACCGCCTTTCTTTCAAGTTCGCTTATGATAAAAGGTACCGCTTATGGAGACCTCGAAAAGAGGTCGCATAATTCCGCTTAATTTGGGTTCCTCCAAGCAAGCAGTGAGCTCTATTACCTTAGAATGATGTCGATAGCTGTCAAGGGACCGACTTGCTATGACGATATAAAAACGTTGGTGGAGTAGTCCCATAGCTTTAGAGATGCATGCTTGAGATGGGATTTTAACGATGACAAAGAATATGTTGCATAAATGAGGCCAAAGATCGGGGTTCTGTAATTTTTGAGGAAGTTATTTGTCACGATGTCGTTGTCCCAGATCATAATCGACCGCGACATGTTTGGCAAATGACTGAAGTTGCTATCCGACGGTATTCTTCATCAACAGAATTGTCACCGAATAAGAGGTACAATTAATAAATACTTATATAGTTCGTTAAATTTCATACAATTTCAAACCATATGAAACTATTATAATCCTTTTCTTCTTATAATACCTTTTATACTACTTTGGATGCAATCATTACAATCCTTTTATACTTCCATATAGTTATATGTCATACAATTTCAAACCATACTTAAGTCTTGGATGTTCTCATTGTCGTAATGTAATTTCAATCGATATAGATAGAGCCTTAACTTAAGAATTTCAATGGTTTCAAACCGCTTCGCCATAAAATATTTAGACATTACCATATAGATAAATTCCTAATCTTATGCCATAATGCTTCACATCATTCCCAAGAACATGTCCTTACAGCTCGCCTTTTCAAATAATCATAAGTTCCAAGAACTATGTCATTTCAATGTCGCTACTTGATCAGTAATACAAATATGTCATGCAATCGGATATTATTCAGTGCCAACACAGAACAGAATAGTTCTGTCATGTATCTTTTACGTTCAACCAACTTTTCTCATACCTACTGATAAAAACGGTAACATTTTTAATGTACCCGAATGACTGATGTTGTTGTATTATACTGAATTTTACCATGATACTGCCATTTTAAGGTTAACGATCCTTTTGTATGTCTATCTTCATCAACAGTGTGATTTCTATTGTACATAAAAGTTATATCTTATTTTGGTTTGTATTGTGTTGGAAGACATGCAATTGTCAATCAGAATCGACAAACCTCACATTAATTGAGATTATATGATGCAATCAAATAGAAGAAGCTTGCGAATTCAAAGATATGCCGCTTCGTAATCAGATACAACGACATGCCGGCAATAGAATTTTTGATGAACGTGATTACGATGCCGATTTAGAGCGACAAAACTTCCGCACTCTATTTACGCTCTACTGTGTATTTCCTCATTATTCAAATCATCGATGCTTTCATTAAACTACAGTTGTATTGATTCTTTTCATTTGAAATTCAAGATGAGCAACGCAAAATCTTTGATACCATAATGGACGCCAAGAAACAAAACGGAGGGGTGTTTTTTAAATGGATACGCGGAACCCAGAAACGCTTATGTGGAGGATTATCATGCACTTGCCTGTAAAAAAAATTGTTCGTTGCTTCAAGCATAGCTTCCTTATTATTGCGGTGGTAACCATTCAAGTTCAAAATCCCATTCCAACGCTTGACAACTCTACATGCAATGTTGACAAAGACTCGAGCATTCACTATTCAAGCTACCGATGTCATAATATGGGACGAAGCACCCATGGCACATAAGAATTGTTTTGAGGCTCTGGATAAGACCCTTAAGGATGTCATGAGCGATAAGGGTTTTGCAAATACAATTTTGGTGGTAAGGTAGTTATATTTGGAGGAGATTTTCATGATACTTCAGCTTGTTCCAAGAGCGGCCGTTCTCGATATTGTTCATGCTTCCATTTGTTCTTCTTATGTGTGGGACTATTGCCTTAACACTAACCAAAAACATGAGACTAAAGAATGGAGGACGGTACAACTTCCTCGATGAACTTGCACTCTAAATGGATATTAGATGTTGGCGACGAAAATATGTGAACCTAACGATGGATTAGCCGATATAGAAATTCCTCCGATTTGTTAATTTCCAATTTTGAGGATCCAATAAGAGCTATAGTTGAAAGCACATACCCATATTTGCTTCCCGACTTTCAAAATGTAGAGTTTCTACAAGGAAGAGCAATACTTGCTTCAACCATTGAAGTTGTTGATAAAATTAATGATTACGTGTTAGACATGATACCGTGTAAACGATTTTTCTTTTGATGTTTATTTCGTGTACATGTTTCGTTATTGTATTATTCTTCATAAACATTTTGGATTGATTCGCTCCCATTTATTAGGCGAGGACAAAGAGTATTTGAGTTTTGATTCGATCGATAGAACGATATAGTTACAATCAAGCCTACGAATGTCTTACTACGAATTTCTTAGTAGGCTTAGGACTTCGTGTGTCCCAAATCACAAACTCAGATTAAAGGTTGGTACACCAATAATGCTTATGAGGAATTTGGACCAAAACGATGGTTTGTGTAACGGAACTAGACTAATTGTTACAAGGTTGGCAAATCACGTTATTGAGGCAAAGATCATGTCTGGTAAGAATGTTGGTAACATCTTTTACATCCCCGAATGTCTATGTCACCTTCCGAGTCACCGTGGCCATTTAAGTCGATTAGAGACAGCTCCCAATTATTGTTCGACGCAATGACAATTAATAAGTCTCAAGGTCAATCACTTGATACAGTTGGATTGTATTTGCCTACTCCTCGATTCACCATGCAATTGTATGTAGCCATTTCAAGAGTTACAAGCAAAAGTGGTCTAAAGATCTTAATACATGATAGTATGAATGTATCAACATCTATCACTACAAATGTTGTATACAAAGAAGTTTTCCAATCTCTTTGTTGATCGGTAAGTACATAATAACAAATGTTTTCTTTAATATAAATTGTTTCCGTAAATGCTGTCTAATTTATGCATACTTTATTGGCAGGTAAAATGGCCGAAAACATCGCTTTCCAAGTCGCTGTATCAAGACTCGTGATAGTTTCTTATTTTGAAGAGTCACGACAGTCTATTATTTTGTTACACAATCATGTTTTTAGTTTACATTTTTTAATGTTGTCAAATATGTTTGATACACTAAATTGGACCAAATTAGTTGAAATTTTATTGAATTACATAAAGACGAATTTTCCGATACATGACAATATTAGTTCCACGTTTTATGAATTTCGACCGGCCCCGTGCGACAGCACGGGTTTTCGACTAGTTTTATCATTAAAATCAACACATCTAATCATTTTCTTAAGAATCGTGCATTGTTTAAATGGGACATTTTTTATGAGACGGAGAATAATTTATGTATATTTGTTTCTCCGGATTCACGATATTGTGTATAGGCTAGTATTTTTATTATTATCATCAATCAATGGTTTGTTGCTATTTAGAAGATGGGTTTGTGGTGACAAGTGTCGCCACCCTTGGGACACTTTCTACCATTTAGGTGAAGAATCATTTGGCATTTTGTGCACGCACACCTTACCATGTATCCTCGCCTATCCATCGTTAGATCTTCCCCATATCACCATTGTCTTTATCGACGCTCAAGATTGTTCTTCCATCGAGACCGTTCTCATTCAACCATGCCGAATTTTGAGACGTGTTATTGGGCCTCCACCATTACCATTCACACCCCCGATTACTGCTCAAATTTCATTACTATTTCTTTTAATTCATGTTTTGTATTATTTTATTTAGTTATTATTTTATCAAATATAAAATACAAAAAATACTTTTGTTATAAATAAATAATTAATGAATAAATTTTAGGAATTATAGTTATTTTCCCTTCCATATTAGCGAGGTTTGAAAAACACCCCGTAAAAAAATAGATTTCATCCCTATATTTTGATGTTGTTGTTTTGGCCCTTCCTCCCATCAAGTGAGCGTAATCTTTAATATTCTAATTTTTTAATAATAATGTTTTATTTGAGGCATACGTGGCATGGTAAAAAATTAACTCTCGTAGTAAAAACCAATTTTGTGATTAGTGAACACTTAATCCCTAAATTAAATTTAGTTCTCTTCTTCCACTTGACGAGTAAGAATTCCATTTGAACCCATACAATACAAGATTTTGAAGCAGTAATCAAGCATTTATCTTGGTATGTCATTTCATAATCATTTAATGTTTTTTCCGAAATATGTTCCCTTGTCTTGTGCGTCTTTTAAAATATTGTTTAATGTTGTGGTCCCAAACGAATATTGTGGTCCCAATCGTTGATTTTTTTCATGTTAAATTTCGACTTAGGGTCATGAATGTCTTTTTTTTCATCATGGCCAATTTGTGCACGAGGTTCGTGTTCTACAAGGGTGGGGATGAAACCACCTGCTCAAGGGCAAGATCCGATAGACATAGTGCTTTGAGGCCATTAGCTTAGTTAAGGATTGGGGCTTTGAAGGTTCGTTGATTGTGGAGGAAGATCCCGTGTTGATGAATGTTACTTACATGTGAGTGATGACAAATAAGCGTTGAGATTGCCACACTGCCATTATAAAAGCACCGATGGTCATATATGGGTTGAACACGATGTTAAGGATATCAGAAGCAATGTTTCCATACAAAATGTTTGCAACCTTATGCAAGAAACCGATGACATAAGTAGTGATGGTAGTGATGTGGAAGGCATCGGATTTGAGGACAATGAAGGCAACCAAGAGGACTAGATTTTAGGAGTTAAGCGCTCACTAATCACAAAATTGGGTTTTTATTGCATAGTTAATTTTTAACATGCCATGTATGCCTCAAATAAAGCAATATTATTCAAAAAACATTAAAATATTAAAGATTCTACTGACTGGATGGGAGGAAGGGCCAAAACAAAGATCCAAATATGTTAGGGATGGAATCTAAATTTTTATGGGGTGTTTTTCAAACCTCTAATATGTATGTGGGAAATAGCTATTATCCCTAAATTTTATTTAGTATTATTAATTATTTTGTTAATTAATTTTATTAAATAAAATGATTTAATTTAATTAGTTATTTAAATTAATTCGATTGGTTGTATTGTTTGTTTATTTAGAATTTTGATCGAACTTTTGATTGATATATCCTTATTCATGAAATTGTACCCCCATTCTCATATGGTTTGTAATAGCTTGAATTACCTTGTGTATTTTAATTGTAGCTTAATTGTGCATGTATCATCAAATTAGAACACATAGCCTCCTCATCAATGAATGTATACTCCTATAAGTGCATACTTGCACACATTCATAATTTGTCCTGGACTTTTCTAAAGCGACAATTATCCGATCAATTATCTCAATAGTTCGCTTAGAAAACTAACACACGCTAGTCTCACTTTCTAGGAGCATGCATATTTCCACCTTGTATGGGCTTGTTTGATTCTTATCTTGTGCATTGAATTAAATTTCATCTCCTTATCTCAAAAAATATTTTACAACATCCTTGATCCATATACCAAGTCATTTTCTAAAGAGGTTTCATAATTGAGAATGGGCATGGCCAATTTCACGAGGTTAATTAAAGTATTTGCATGCTTTGATTAACCAACCTAATTTATCACTTTGGTCCACATACCAAGTGTTTCATGCAAAAGGGTCTCATGGTAGGTAAGCATGTGCCTACACTATCAAGGTTAATCATACAAGTCACGTGGCTTATACTCGATTAACAATAACCCGATTTGATTTCTCACCCTTTTAAAACTAAATATTAAAACACTTTCATAATAAAAGTTCTAAACCTCGATCCAACGTCGAGTGGCTTTTCAAAATCATTTTCTTAATTAAAATGGGTTTTCTTCAATTTAATTTAACCTCGAAATAAGAGTTTAATTCTAACTCAACGAAGATAAAGAGAAAGATAGAAACTTATCTCATATATCTCGTGGGCGTGAAACACAAGGAACTTCCTTGATATTCATTGTTCACTTATTGTTAAAGGGTTAGATTTAAAATCTTCTCACCCTTTCATAGTAAACAAAAGACTAAATGGGAGATAAGGAACTTTCCTTATCATGTCCTAAGTGTTTAGATACAAGGAACTTCCTTTGATACTCCAAACACTCGTGTCTTATAAAAATAACCCAACATCATTCAAACTTGTTGTGCCTTTAGTGCACTCTCCTATTTTTGTGCCTTTGTTGCACTCTTCTATTTAAAAAAAAAAACAACCAACAATCTTTCTCTTTCGAGAAGAACTACGATTTTGACTTTCTCATTGCACGGGGAATAAGTAGGCACAAGATGGATGTCTTGACGAACTCAAAATAAACTATAAATAAACCCTTCTTTTTCCTCTCATCTTTAATAAGATCGCAATTATCACATTAAGCACTTGAACACATGCACGAACTAAACAGCTTCTCATCGAGTAATGGATGTGATGAGTGCTAATACCTCCCCTTGCATAACCGACATCTCAGATCCATCTTTTAGTCTCAGATACCATCTTATCTCTTTGTCCGTGGGTTTTATTCGATATTTTCCTTTCCACCTTTAGAATAAATAAAAGTTCGGTGGCGACTTCATTGTATCGAATATGTATGATTTTTCGAGGCGCTACAACCACCTTCACTAAGGATCCATATCTACTATCGAATATTGATTGACTGATTGATAGATCCTTAGGTTACAAAAATCTTGAGCTTTATGGACGCTTATTGGACTACAATAAAATAAAGATGAATCATGTGAGTATCCAAAACAGCTGCTCATGTCCAACCATGACAATTAATAATGCCATGTCATGCCTTTTGGACAGAAGAACACTGGCACCACTTACCAAAAAATAATTAATGCAATATTCTCAAAATAGATATGACAAAATTTCGAGATCTACATCGATGATATGAATGTGAGAAATTCAGGAAAACCATTGTGCAGACTTGAAAGACATCCTTGAATCACTCAAAAAATATTACATGCGCTTGAACCTCCGCATACACTCCTTCGGTGCGAATAAACCTAAATTTTATATGCTAACTGTGGAACACATACGAACCCAAACAAGTGCCAATACTATTAAGGGATTTTGGCTAAACTATCCTCGTAGTCCTTTATGTTATTTAATTGTAACAAATTGATCTTTTATGTTGTTTTCGCTACATTCGGGTCCTTTATGTTAACTAATGTTTGCATCGTTGACCTTTATGTTGCTTTATTTTGTTATTTTAATTTTATTTTAACTTCTAAAATTCATATTAAACTGCTTGATATAAAAATTATGAAAAAATTCCTAAAAATATTTCTTCTCATTTTACACTTCGTAATTTTCTAAGAATTTTATTTTCAATTTTATTATTTTTCTTAAATTTTTCCTTTTCGTGCATTTTAATTAGTTAAAATACTTTTATGCACTACAAAATTTTGAAAATTTTATTATATGATTTAATGATGGTATCTGATATGTTAAGTGACATATCCGTACTATTAGTGCCACTTCAACTTTTTTAGAAAGAAGTTTGAAAAAAAGATCAATAATACAAGTGTTAGTTAACATAAAGAACTCATATGTAACGAAAATAACATAAATGATCAATCTGTTACAATTAAATAAATTAAAGGACATTGGGGTAATTTAACTTCTTTTTTTATTTAGAATTGCAATGCATGTGCTTTGTGAAAATAAAAAATGCGACATGCATAACCCTCAAATTAAAAAATAATAATAATAATAATAATAATAATAATAATAATAATAAAATAAAAAAAATAATCGATACTTTATTTTAAATTGTTTGCTTTTAGAATGTCACTATCATATCCCAACACCTTTTTAAAAAAATGGATCATTTTTTAAAGAAATAACATTTCTTGTTGCAAACTAAAGAGTTCTAGATTTATTAAGCTATAAATGAGCTTTAATGTTATTAAGTTGAACTGAATTCTCTAAAACATTTATTCCACTACAAAGTGCACCACGACCAAATCATAAGAAAATGTTCATTAGATTTTTGAGTGAAATTGAATTGTAATTATAAGATATCTACTATTTGTAAATTATATTCAATGTTGCAGTAGCATGTGTAAAAATCCTAATTTTTGTTACAAATATATTAAAAGAAAAGGTTTATATACATACTCTACAGTTCAGTCTAAAAACCAGATCGAACTATACTAAATGGTCACCCGACTCAAACCGAATTGTTTCAATTTACTCATAATCTAATCAAATTGAATCATTTCAATTTACTCAAAACCGAACCGAATCAAGTTTATTGATTCGGTTCATCGGTTTTTGAAGAGTACTGCATCAAGAACATAAAAGTAAATAATATTCTTGATAATGTTCCAAAGAATAAAAAGAATAGAATAGAAGCAACAAGAATTGATTTTCATGTGTACAAAATCAATTCATTTAAAATCACTTGGTAAAACCAAACATGCAGTTTAAAGGGTCACAAACCTGTCAAACTTATCCAACTTATCCAGAACGGTTTTAAGAAGAAAAAAAAATCCTTGGAAAAGTAGTGTAGTTTCAGTAGAAGGAGATGTTATACAAAAGCTTCCGATGACGTTTCTCAAAACCAGAAATAACTTCATCAATTGACTCCTCCCATGATTCAACAGCTTCAAGCTACGCGTAAAATAAATCTCGGTAAGCAATGAATAGTGAAAACATTAAGAAAGAAGGCATCTTCAAAATAGAACATGCACGATTCCAAATAATCTTAGAAAACAAGTACTGTATCATGCTTGGAAAAAGCAACTTATAGCATAAGCACTTTATCATATAAGCACTTACGAATAAGCTATTTTTAAAATAATAGAAGATAATATATAATCAAACTGTTTTTATATAATCTATAAGCTATTGTCATTAGTAGCCAAGAGAGCTTATGTAAATAAGCTGAAAAGAGCTTATTAACATGTCATATATTGTTTTCGCAAGTTCTTCTAAACAGTGTCTCAAGAATTTATGTCATTATATAAGCTTAAAGAAGTCGAAACAAACAGGCTCATATATGAATATCGAGGAAATGTGTGAGAGACATACCTCATGACAAAAATCTAAAGTAAGCCTTGCTCCTATCGCAGCTTCTTCGTGGTTATCTTTAACCTCCAAGTTGACTATCAACACCAATTTCAATAAAACATGCTCTCTATTATGGAGATCTACACAATGTAAAATTAAATGGCGAAATCGGGTAAAAAGTTTGCAATTGAAGGCAAAGTGAAAAAGAATAAAAAACAGACAAGAAGAATATTATCACCTTCGACAACCATATCAAATACTTTTTCTTCAAACGTGATTACCACGTCAAATATGCCATCAGCAGCATTTTCTTGCCATCTCTGAGGTGCCAATTTCACACTCGCTTTTTAAGCATTGGCAGGATTCCATTTCGCTTGTAGCTCAACCTCGTTAAGGTTCCATTTATCTCACACACAACAAAAATTCAAAATTGCATTATGCAAAACACACTTTACAATCCTAACCTAATCCGTCCTCGTCGATCACAAAATTTCATCATTTCTAAGTGTCATCAGAAATTATCAGTCCAACAAAACTGTCAGCCCGTCAAAGGCAATACAGCTAAAGCAAAAACATACGGGAAAAACTGATCCAAACAGAAAAAGCTCAGTTGTTTAACATACATTCATAAAATAAAACAAAAAATATTAAACACGTTATACACCATCTTCTCCCCGAAATTGTTCCTTCAATCCTAACCCATCAACCTCAATTATCGTCATGGTTTTAAATTGCGGTCTGCAACCGTAATTGTGGCCGCAATATTTCGATGCAATAGTCTACACAACCGCATCAGACTACAATTGTGGTGTGATTTAAAATCCTGCCTTTGCCACATTAGGATTGGCATCAGACAATTTCGCCCATGTTTCTTCAAAAAAATTCATCAAAACTCGAAATTTCATAAACAAAAAACTCAATTTACTTCTTGTGTAATGAAGAATCCTAACATTAAGCATTTTTTTACGTTGTATTTCAAACATTTCTCAATCAAAATATTAAGCAAGACCTTTCAATCTACTAAAATAATTAAATATAATTGAGAATTCCATTTTCTTTTTCTTACATTCATACAATAAACAAGCATTAAAAACATTAAATACCATCTTTTACCCAAACTGCTGTTTCAATCTTAACCAAAATAGTCAATCCCAAATAACGGTGTGGAGCAGCCGACAGCAAAAATGGAATAGCGGGATAGAGTATAGCAGGATGGCCGCTATTTGATCATTTTTTGGACAAATTACATAAGTAATAAGTAATAATTATACACATTTGAAGCCTAGGAACGAAGTGCAAAGATATGAAGTGCAGAGATATGTGATGGAAGTACTTGTGATTTTTCTTTGGAACTGCTGAAGTGCAGAAATGTCGTTGAAGGAAGGTTAGATTTAAGTCTCAACTCAAATTTCATTGAAAAATCCAAAAGTGACCTTAAAATGTTTTAATTTTAAGGGGTAATTTCGGTTCTTCAGAGTGAAAAAAGATGGCGGGACAGAAACTAATCCGAATCGCTACCCGCTATTTACCCTATAGCGGCCGCTTATAGTGTTCTGCACCTCTAAGGCCCTTTCCATAGGGCCGGCCTCTGCTCTGCCTCGCTGTAGCGGAATAACACCGCTATTGACTACTCTGATCTTAACCTACCCTGCTCAATCCTTATGAAAAGACACAGCTCTGTTCCGCCTCCGCTACCTGCTATTTACCCATTACAGTGTTCAGCACCTCTAAGGCTCATCTCTTAGCAGCCAGTCTCCTCCCGCTATAGCAGAATAACACCGCTAATGGCCGCTGTTGACTACTCTGATCATAACCTAACCTCCTCAATCCTTATAAAAGACAACTATGTTCGTGCTTCATCTCATTCATGCTCACGAAAAACCTACAATTCTTCCAAAACTACATTAACTAAGCAAACAAAAATCAAAACTTTTCATTCGAAAACCCCCACTAACCTAAAATTTCATTCATATCTCAAAAATCCAAAAGGGTAACCAAAAACCAAACAAAAACACAAACAACAAAAAGGATACAGTTCAGGGTCTTTTCTGCGTAGCTCATCAAGCATATGTTTGTACGGGGTACCAAACTCATAAACATTTGGTTCTCTTAGGGACGGACCAGGAGCTTAACGGGTACCTGTTCCGTAAGAAGACACGTCGAAGCCTTGTCGTTTGAAAAGGAAGTGTGCTTCCATGCTTCTGTTCTGGTTGGAAGAACAAACCATGGCGTAACGAAACTTCATTGTGGAGAAGTAAAAAGGGTTTTGTATGAAATTGAAATTGGGTTTGTGGTGAACTGAAAATGGGATTGAAATTTGAAGTAAAAAAGGTGAAAAGAGTCGTTTTGATTTAGGGTAGAGAACAGAGATTGTGAAGAAGAAGACGTAGTTTTTTTTTTTTAATAAGATTGAATATAACCCAAAAATGGAACAAAACAAGATTTTTTTTGAATAATTAAATTTTTAAAATTTTTTCAAAATAACCAAGTTTTCAAAAATTATAGAAAATGTTATTTTCAGCAAAAATTACATTATGTCGCATTTAAAGTGGCGATTACACTATATTTATTACCGCCGCCATTCAAGTGACGACTTCATCGCTGTGGTGTAAGTTGTCACTCCAACTGACGACTTCTTTGAAAAATTAATTTTTTTTCTTTTTTATAAAAGTATTTATATATTATATTATTATTATTTTTTAATTATTAATAGTATTTAAATTATAATTAAAACTACCTTATTTAATTATTGAATAAATAAAAAAATAAACACATAATAAATTATTTATTTATTGCATAAACAACAAAAAAGTATAATTTACAATCAACAAGATATTTTACATATTTGGGTCTTGAGGCCTCTATACGCACCCGGTGGAGGTCTAACTACTCGTGTAGATGACTCATGAGGTGGGGTAATACATTAATCGCACTTCTAGTCCTACGCCGTGCCCTTATTTGTTCTTGTTGTTTTGGATCGACGTCCCTTCAATGCACGTTGGTCTATAAAATTTGTTAGTCAACCTTGACCTCTAGAATTCTCACGAGGATAGGCGGGTGCCCTTACGCCTTCAAAGCTTTGTCTTGGTGGGACAAAGTGGCTCGCCATGCGCCCTCAAAATGTGGTCTTTAGTAGTTGGAGGTTGAACCCGTTGGTTAAAAATAAGGTTTGTTGCGGTGTGTTGAAGTATGGTTTATCATCTTCGGTATGCCGATGTCGGAGCTAAGTGGTGATATGGATGGGTCCGCAACACCGTGGTCTTCGTATGGGGTTGAGTTTGTGGATGGTAGTGTTGGTATGGTTATGGGGTAGATGTGTTGGTATGGTTGGGTGGACATGTGTTGGGGTTGGACATGTGTTGGTATGGTTAATGTCATGTGTTGGTATGGTTAAGGGATGGACATGTGTTGGGTGGTCATGTGTTGGTATGGTTGGGGTGTTGTTCTTGATAATATTGTGGTTGTTGTGGTGGTTGGTAATTTGGTGGTTGTTGTTCATAATGTTGTTGTGGTGGTTGTGGTGGTGGGTAATTTGGTGGTGTTGTTGGAAATATGGTTGTTGTTGACGGGGTCGTAAATAGAATAGGCCGACATAATCATTTCGGATTGGTATTTGATCGTACTAATCCACATTCGCGTTGTTTCATTTCGCGGTGCAACCGGAAGTCAAGGATATAATGGGCACGCCTTTCTACATTTTACGGAACCTCGGGCGTAAGCCCAATTTTCTTGATACCACTCATGGTCGACTTTTTAAGATGCCATGAATCCAAACACATGGGGGGCATGGGATATCTTGATACATGCCGAATTGCAATTGCCGAATTGCAATTTCACACGGACACTGTGGTGCATCTCCACAATGGTGAACCGTATGATAGGCGTTTTTGTTGTCCAAACAACTGCATCTTCGGGGTTGGATACATGTTTCAATCCCAAATATGATCTCCAAATAAACTGCAAAGGAAAAGATAAATATATTATTTAGAGAGAATGCTTTATAATAAAATTTAAGTTCGAAGAAGAATAGTTTAGTGGTAATACATCTTCTGCTCGAAGACGATCCAAGAGTTGGTGATATAAGATTACATTGTTTCTTGAGTTCCATCAGAATCCATTCCAGCTTGTAATCGAACCTAAACAAAAAATGAGAAAAAATATTATTTATCGATTTTAAGGATTAAATATAATGCATGAAATGGGGTAAAGAATAATATTATTTAAAGAATAAATATGAACCTAAACACAAAAAAAAGAATAAATAATATTATTCAAAAACTTACTTAGTCGCGAGGGGAAGAAGTAGACGCATGGGTTCTTGGGGACTATCCTCGAAGTCTCCATAATGCCCGTGTTGAAGTAAAATGCACATCCATAAAATGTACATGTATCGCTTTCAAGATTTTTACACAACGAGCTATAAAGGCACGCCAATACCACGGAACCCCAACTATACTTCTCAATGTTATCTATGTCCTCAAGCAAAGACAAATACATAAAATTGATGTTATTTCCTGTGCCTTCGGAAATAACATGTTTCAAATAATAACATAATATATAATCTAATTTTATTATTTTTTGTTCTTTCGAATACTTGTTCAAAATAAGAGTGTCATAACAAAATTTAAGGGTCGATAGTTTAATACCTTGCCCCTATCTTCGCACTCTGTCCCTCGATTAGATCTACGCCTAACATTTACAGACATAGGTTGTTGGGTTGTTGAACATCTCCATGCACAGGCTTACCATTAATTGGGAGACCCAACAACATGTACACGTCCTCAAGTGTGACGGTACATTCACCAGTTGGTAGATAAAATGTGTGTGTCTCAGGTCTCCAATGCTCACACAATGCAAGTATGAACTTCGTATCAATAGATGCATTTACGATATGCATCACATTTCTGAACCCGACGCACTCAACTTAAGGGACAATCCACGGGTCGGGAGATTCCATATGATGGGTACGAACCCTAAACTTTTTGACATCCTATAAAAATAATATAGGCAATAACAAAAATAGAGTATGAAAAACAAATGAATTAATGTAAAATTAAATATAAAGCATAAATGTAAAAGAATATATATTAGAAGAAAAACTTACAAACACGACAATATTCCTCCTAGTTCGATGAGATTCACCCATGGTAAGAAGAGACATGACTAAAATTATGAAAGTAAGAAATTAGCTATGTATAAGGTGTGTATGCACCGATGAAAAATGTTTGTGGATGATGGAAATGAAGTGAAAGTGCTTACTATTTATAGATTTTTCCCAACACCTAATACCCACTCCCATTGACACAACCCTTGCATGCATTAGAGGAATTATGAGGTGGCAAGAAGTCACCACCATGGCGACATAGTGTAAAAAGAGTTTAGTTGCCACTCCAAGTGGCAACTTGCTTTGGTACCATAGTTCAAAAATTCACCTGTAGTGGCATGCGTGAGAGATTCTTCAAACATAGTGGCATGCATAAGTTAAGCCTAGCCCTATGTGTTATAGATAGGCAATATTGTATTGTCTTGTCAATGTCTCTTACATGCATGCATTCAATGATATTTGACCATATGTTTTAGGTAGTTTAGTGAATTAAGAGTATAGTTTTGGTTGGATCCATTGGACAATAGTATGATTTTGTGACAATAGGACTATTTTAAATTGTAATTAGTGTACTAATTTTAATTATTGTGAAATGATAATATATTTAAAGCTAATTTTAATTAGCTAATATCACTAATTTATAGTGAATATCTTTTAATAATTTATTGTGAAATTTATTGTGAATATCTTTTGTTATTACTTGCAATCTATAAAAATAAATTCAAATTTTAAGAAGGTATGATTGATCAGACTTGGGAAGGCGTGCGTGAGAGAGAGAGACATGCATGAGGCTATGTGTAATAACTAGGCTAGTGTTAGAGGCATGCAATTGTCTTTTCAATGTTTCTCACATGCATACAGTATTGTGTTGTCTTGTCTTGTTTCCTTTTGTTTTTGCATGCATTACATGATCTTGTTCTTGCTATTTATGCAACTATGTTTCTTTGTAATTCATTCACACTAATACTCACATTCATTCACACTTCTACTCTAAAATAATCAATCCTCAATACCCACAATACTCATATATCATGGCATCCTCAACACAATACAAAATCAATGCTCACACAAATGGTGAAATTTACGATGAGATTGAATGTACTTTGTTTGTGTGGACGAAGTAAAGGTGATTTGTTAATCCAAAGGTCATGAAAGTTCTCTAGATATTGTATCAATGGTTAATCACCAAAAGAGATAACCATAATATTACTAATCATGTTCATTCATAAAGATCAACTTAAAGAAATGTTTTTAGTTTTTTGTTGCGTGTTTTAACTTCAATTTATCTTTAATAAAGGGGTTGCTTTTGCTCATTTCATTAGGGGAGATCTTGAAGTGGTCAACATTAGCTCTTATGCACTCAATTAGGAAAATCTTCAGTATTATAGGCAAGACAACACATGTTTGGACTAATTTAGCATGATTTTTGTCAAGTTGTGTAACACCTCATTCTCCAATACTAGTAAATATAATAAAATACGATCATATATCGAGTGCTCCATAATGGGATGTCACATAATTTAAATTCTCATGAAGTTTCAAAATATATTTTATTTCAAAATAATTATTCATTCCGGAAGACAATTCAATTTGGTTTTCATGGCATTCTAGCCTCAACATCAATTCAAATCCACAATACACGTGGTTCAACAAAATTCATAAGTTAAGATACGTAACAATGAATACAACTAAAAGAACATATCAATTTCTCAAATCCCGTGTTACGTATCGAGCAAGACTCTTTATATTCGATAGCACACTAGAGACCAAGTTATCATCACACTTCTATGAACTATTCTCGATCACTTGACGTTACCAATATAAAGGCAACGACAAACAAATAGAAAGGGTGAGATATCGAAAATATAAGAAGAAGTATGATAACTAATATATTAGATCTAGAATCATACAATACTCACCGCTCAACCAACTACAACATAACAATCAACAAAAACAACATAGTAAATAACACCCATTATAATAACTTTTATCATCGTTTAATTTATACATATCAACACTTTATCATCACCATAAATCATCACAATTCATCACAATCGTCATAAATCATTATCACCACATAAATCATCACAATTCATCACTATCGTCATAAATCATTATCACCACATAAACCATCACAATTCATCACAATCGTCATAAATCATTATCACCACATAAATCATCACAATTCATCACAATCGCCATAAATCATTATCACCACATAAATCATCACAATTCATCACTATCGCATAAATCATCATAAGACAACACATAACCAATGAACTCAAACAAACATAACCGACGTAATGTGACTCGACTATGTATGCATGTGGTACCAACACATTTTGTTCGTAATTAGGAACATTGGCTAAGGCCCTCGTCATTTGGCAAAAGCCCTCGCTATTTTGGCAAAAGCCCTCGTCATTTATGCAATGTATGCGACTCAACAAAAGACAACACATACAACACAACAAGACAACACATCAACATCGCATAATCATCAAATGGCATAAGCCCTCGCATTTTATTTACCAAACATCGGAGGTAAAACATCATCATTAACATCATCACGAAATCAACAACAATTAATAACAACATCAACTCATCATTTAGGCATAAGCCCTCAACGTTTTATTTACCAAACTCCAAGGTAAAATGATCAACAACATATTTTGCATTATGCAAATCACCAACAACAATTCGTCAATCTCCAAAATCATGCATTCAATTAAAAGAAGCATATAAACAATATCCATAATTTAATTAATTCCGGTTACGGATTAATATTCACCAGAATATACTTGTCATTTTATTTACCAAACATTGGAGGTAAAACATCGTCATTAACATAATCACATTTTACATTATGCAAATCATCATCAACAAAATCATGCTTCAAACCGGTGAAAGTGAGAAACATCCAAAAATGAGCAAATTCCTCAAAACAGCCTGCATGAGCCGACTCATGGGTCCTTAGGTCGGCTCATGAGTGAAAAACTATGGTCCGGCATGCTCGGAAGGCTTCGCCCATACATCGACTCATCCCCTACTTCGAGTTCCTACTTATGGACCATCAGAACTTCTGCCCATCAGAAATTATGCCCGTCAGAACTTCTGCACCATCGGAAGTTCTGGACCATCATAAGTTTTGCACCATCAGAACTTCCGCCCATCAGAATTTCTGCACCATCAGAAGTTATGCACCATCAGAACTTCTGCCCATCAGAACTTCTGCACCATCAGAAGTTCTAGACCATCAAAACTTTTGCACCATCAGAACTTCTGCCCATTAGAATTTCTGCATCATCGGTTCGGACCATCGGGTTATGCACCATCAGAACTTCTGCCCATCAGAACTTTTGTACCATCAGAAGTTCTGGACCATCAAAAGTTCTGCGCCATCGATCTCGCCCATCGAACTTCGCACCATCGGTTCGACCATCAAGTTCCGCGCCATCGAACTTCCCGCCATCGAACTTCGCACCATCGAAGTTCGACCATCGGTTCGCGACCATCGAATCCTCCCATCAACTTCACCATCGAAGTTCGGACCATCGGTTATGCACCATCGAACTTCGCCCATCGGAACTCGATCATCGTAAGTTCGACCATCAAGTTCGCATCGTAACCGCCCCATCGAATCGTTTCATCGAACTTCGCACCATCGAAGTTTCGTCCATCAAGTTCGCACCATCAGAACTTCTAGACATCAATTATACCCAACAAAACTAGTCTACTATTTATTCTGCTATGGCTATTTGTTTTGTACATACCACATGTTAAATTCACTATTATAATCATTATTATGACTCCAACTATACTACTAGCACATGTATTCATCATACTTAAAAGGTTCCTAAAAGTAATGCCAAAACAACTACCTAAACCGTCCCCTTACAACTTCATCTCCTTCATCATTTCCTTATTTTTCCAGCACTATGTGTTCTAACAGTTCAACCCATAATCAACTTATTTTCCAAAAATACAACTTCTATCTACCAATATAACTAGACACATAATCACACCAACAACACAAGATTAGCAACAACAATAATTAATGTATAAACAATATTTTCAATACTAATCTATCAATTTCATCACAAAGCATTGAATCTACAGGAATTTATACACCCTAAATCCCACATAAAAATCATCATACAAATGATTATATAAATCGAACTTCATCCCTTACCTTTGATTGGAGAGTGTAACACCCTTCTAAAATACCCACAATTACATAATAAATTCGAGTTTAACATGTACAAAAGGCATCACAATTCATCAAAATAAAATTCATATACTCATGTTTTATCAAGAACATAAATTAAATAATCATAAAAGAAACATGTTCTACACAACGAAATTATTCTCAAAACTTGGATAAATCCAAAACCAACAAAACTTCAAGGTCAACACCTTAGTTCACAACAATTATCCAAAAATAATCTTAAATAAATTGAGTTTAATTATAACTCTAAACCAAATGTTCCCCAGTGTTACAAGACCGAGAATGACACCGACATGCGAATAATATAAAGCATAGCCATCCTCACCAATCTCCTAAGCCTCTAAAGCTTCAACCAAATCATCAAAGTAAGGGTGAGATTTCAACATAATTAAGATGCATTATAAATTCATCAAAACAATAGAGTTTCATAAGTTATTAGTCTACCCTATTCAAGATAATCAAATTTATTTCACAATCCAAATCATAAGATACATCATTCACAAAAACAAGATTATAACATCGGAAACCATCCTATCATGTTATAATTCACAAAATACGATGCAAGACTCTATGCATGTGGTACCAACAGAACTAAATTCACATATTGCTCCATTCCAACTGGACAACATTAACATCTATTCCATTCCAAATTGGACATAGATAAAACCTCACCGCCCATTCCAAATCGGCAACGGATATTAATAACTCACTAATTCCACACAATGGGAATTAGCTAAATGTATATGCATGCATCAACAAAGATGCAACATTCAACAATATATGATATCGACAACAATCATGAACATTACCAATAGCATAAACATACAAGCAATTACTTATCAACCAGTAATGCCATCATTAACACCAACACATAATAACCATCAACAACATACTCAAGCATCAACATGTACCCAATACGATAGTACAACATCAGACTAATCCCATATGCCAAGTATACTAGGTATAAACAACCACAACATCGAAAACTAAGACTTCCCATTTAAAACCAATTAATTATTATTTTCTCATTTTCATAAAATAGATTATTTAATTTAGAGAATACTGTCCAAAACGGCGATTAAAACGGACTTACGGTTTGAAACTTATGAATTTTCAAAGTTTATTATTTTTCAGAAATGTTACAGTGGTAACTGGTTCCTCCCAGGGAGAACCCGGTTCCCCACGATTGTGAAAAACACGCTCTCTAGAAAATGTACTGGGAACCCGGTTCCTCCCACATAGGAACCGGTTCCTACGTTCAAAAACCTCCTTTTTCCTGAAAAACACACTGGGAACCCGGTTCCTCCCACCAGGGAACCGGTTCCTCAAACACAGAAAATCCACCTCTCTGGAAACTATACCAGGAACCCGGTTCCTCCCACACAGAACGGTCCTCGACTGCTAGAAAGTAAAATACATTTTCTTGAAGATGTCGATTCTAACTCAATTCCAACATTCCATTTAACCACAACATCAAATAACACCGTAATCATCCAATAAACATCAACGTAATGCCATATAACATAATTCAACCATTCCTAACAATCTTATAACATACGATTGGTTCAGTTCCATGCAATTCGACAACATTAGGGACAATTCCATAACCTAGAAAATCCTAAATTCGATTTCTAACTACTCATCCATTCTATTGATCCCAAAATCTATAAGGCATAGCAATTAGAAGAAATCACCCTTACCTTAGCAATTCTTGAATCAGAACTCTTTGGTTCTTCTCTTCTTCCCGCCTTCTCACTTTCACGTAGAACCTTTTCCCAAATGGTTCTCTATTCTCTTTTTTTCCTTATTATTCTATAATAATAATAATAAAATAAGGTTGGAGTCTTTTACTCCTCACACCTCCTCTACTCTTTACACCAAAATCAACCTTCTTATTTTATTTTAATTAATTCCAATAATACCAATAATTAAATTTCTAATTACATAAATAATTAAAATTCAATTATTTAATAATCGAAATATTGGGGTATTACAGAGAGAGCTCAAAACTTGATCGAAAACAACCACTCGGACTACAATTGCTTTTCCCCAACTTCTAGAAAACCCTTATTCCCAATTCCATTTTTCTCCCTCCACAGCACGTGGTGTTCTTCTTTCCTTTCTTTTTCTAAGTACTAGTGCTACTGTAAGTGATATTTGTTTCCTTTAATAATGCCACCCAACTACTACTTAAGCCACTTAAAATACTAATGGCTACTAAACTCTTATGGGTCTACTAACTATTACTCCTCAAAATGCTATTTCACCTCTATAACCAACTCATCCATATTTAATTAATAATTATAAAAATACTAATACATTCTAATATTATTTCTTCAACGTAATCAACTTAATTAATTCTTCGACTAACCGAATAAAATCCAACTTTAATTTAATAATCCAATAATTAAATCCCTATAAAATTTAATTAAATAATTAATTAAATTGCTAAGTTGCACTATCTCAAAGTTTCTTTCTTGAATCATTCCCGTTGTCTTCACTTTGGTACCCATGGGTTGGGGCATGTCACCTAGCATGGTTTTATCTTCACGCACATCGAGACCAACTACATATGGCAAGTAAGGGTTTTTTTACATTCTTTTTAAGAGTGAGGGGTGGCACTGGTCTTTCGTGGTAGTCTCGTGAATTTAGGGGCCTTGTAAGTCTTTCAAAATAAGATTTGGTATAACAGCAGATGTGGTATTTCATCTTCGTGTGTATAGTGGAAGCTATTGCATCTAGTGTTGCAAGGAAAAATGTGATATATGATGCAATTGTAAATACTTTCACAAGGATCACTAAGAAGTACACATTCAATGACCTCTTATTATTTCCTTCTAATAGAAACTAACAATTCTTTAGTAATGTCGTGAGTGGATTATTCATTAAATGCAGAGAGTCTTACCTTCACATGTTGTTACTAGGTCCTCTTTTCCTAGCCCGAGTCTCACAAAGATGTTGGCGCATTTGAAATTACATACTTAACTGTTATCGATAAGGATCCCGATATTGCATGGATATCCATAGCGACAATCACTACTAACAAAAGTGTCATTAGTGATTCCTTCTAACTTGTGTTGTCTCGAAACCCTGCATATATTTCTTCTTGGTTTCTCTTTCGTTGTCATCGACTTTAAGGAATTCATCAAGGTTTCTTGTCTAGCTCCATCTTGTTGGATGATCCTCTCACAAGAGGGAAACAACGAGGTTTGTTGGCAATCTTAAAATAGATGCACTTGAGGTAACTATGGTAGTTGAATCAGAGATCTTAATCATAATCGCACGATATCGTTGTCGATAAGACATGACTTTCTGAATTAAATGAATTATAATTAGGAGTCGATTCTCACAAATGGTGCCATTATTCCGAGATGGAACAAGAAATATGTAATATGGAAAAGATGAGCGAGCTCTTCTAGTGTAGCAACAAACACTTCTGATCCAACACTCGAATCAATGAAGTCAAAGATATGTAGTTTGAAAGTGAAAAATAAGATAATACTTGAAATGAAATATTGTGGGACTTATATATAACGGACGGTTAGAACCGCTCCCATTTGTTTTGAAAGGGAAAAAAATAGCATTAACTATGAATAAGAAATGCCAATTATAGCACCAAGACAACTTAAAACCAAGCAGATCAATTGCCAAGTAAACAAACCCAAACAACTCTCAACCAACTACATGAACTGATAAATACATTTTAAGTAAAACAAAACAATTATAAATGTCACCACACAAACAGCCTCTAAACTAAAAGCAAAGCAAAATCTAGTTTTCTCCTTTAATACAACCATTTCTCACCCAAGAACCAAACCATCACCAGAAAGCAGAAGTAGTGATCGATACAAAACACCGACAATCGTCAAACCGTAAAAACTAGTTAGGCGAGTTGATTCATTCGAATGATGCTCGGATGCCACACGAAGATCGATACCACACGAATCTAACCTCCAAGTGCTCAAGCATAAATTATGTGAAACATGGATTTGGACTTGCACCCAATGCGATGTCATCATCAATAGCACTTTATTTTAGTTTGCCATCTCCACGCCAAAATCTTCAATCTTCTACCGCTTTATCCATTTGAATTTCCTCGCTCAAATACTTTAATATTCATGTATCTCCATTATACATCACACACAAGCCCCAAATAACTCTCATCTTCAATTTTTAACTCTTTGTGTTCCAAACAAACTTCAAACTGTTGGAGATGTTGCCATTCGATGTTGTGTAGACTTGAAAACACTCTAATCCATTTGCAAATGAGACTCCATGTACATGCAAGTTTTGGGCACTCAAAGAAAATGTGAGATACTGATTCCTCTCCCCCTCACCCCCGACACAGCCTATTTGACTATTAGATAGGACTCCCTTTCGAGCTAGATTATCTTTTGTAGGTATTCTATTTTGAAAAACTCTCCGCACCAAACACGATACTGATGGTATCTCTTTACTCCAAATTGTTCCCCACGGGTGACTTGTATGTTGTTGATTATCCGCCTCCATATTTTTGTACATCTCTTTCACCTGAGTTTAAAGCCCTGTCCCTCATCCTGTATCCATTGAATAATACTTCGAACCAAATGCCTTTCCTTTCACTAACCACCTTTCACACCCATTTTCCCAACAAAGGAGAAGTTAACCTTCCTAAGGTTCCTAATCCCCAAACCTCCATACTCAATCAATCTACATACTAATTCTCATTTAACCCAATTTATTTTCCTCACTTCTCACAACCCCCATAAAAATTATGCAAAGATAGACTCTAGTTTTAAATTATACATGTTAGGGCCTTTAAAAGAGAGATAATAAACTGTAATTGAAAACACATATTTTAGTATTACTACCCGCCACCTATAGATAAATTTTGTTCTTCCACATGCTCAATCTTGATTTCACTATGTTTATCACCTATTTCCAAGTCTCTTTCCGATTCGGATTTTCCCAATTGGCAGCCCGAGATACAAGAACGGAGTAGAGCCTATTCTCGTGACGGAGTGTTTACCACCTCTACATTCCAAATTGAGTTACGTTAATCCCCACAATCGAACTTTTTGAAAATTTACTTTCAACTTGTACATGGATTCAAGAAGCAACAAGATCGACTTTATGGTTCGGATATTGGTCCAAATTTTCTCACTAATGATCATTGTGTCGTCGCAGATATTGAGGTGGGAGAATCGTTTTTGTCAAACTCAAATTTGTATCCCGAAAACCACTTTGTATCAATAGCTTTTTCATTAATTAAATAAAACCTTCAACTACAATTAAGAATAGGAAATGATAACGGGTCTCCTTGTCTCAACCCACAACCCATCTTAAATTCCTGGGGCTTCCATTTATATAATCAACAAATAACGACCTTAAGCATTCTAAAATCTAGCATCGCCATTTCTCTTGAAACATTTTTTATTGCTAAAATTAAGAAATTCCAATCCACCGAGTCGTATGCTTGTAATCCACTTTAAAAATTCCACACAATGGGAATTAACTTCCCAGAATGCATATGCATGCAAACACCAAAGATGCAACATTCAACACAGTTATGACCACATCGATATCATAAACCATCATCAACCACAACATGATATCATCACCTATCATGAAATAAATCATCACAAAGCATAAATATGCCAAACTTACCCTTCAACTAGTAAGACTATCACCAAGATATACCACAACAACAACAACTAAGATCAACAACTACCGTATATACAACACCAAAAAAAACACATGATATCAATACAATCATGAGTACACCAATCATCATAAACCGAATCAAAACCAAAACATGATGTCCTCAACAATCATGCACACACCAAACAACATAAACATGCATTCCATTAACCAAAATCCTGATACAATCAATTGCCATGTGTATACTATCAAGACATACACCAAGTATGCATTGAATAACAAACCACTTAATTCGGAATTCGACACATTTTCAAAATAATTTCAAGTTACAGGAATTCCCTTTATTTCATAAAATAGAACATTAAATTTAAGAAACAACGTCCAAAACGACGCTCAAAACGGACTTACGGTTTGAAACTTATGAATTTTTAAAGTTTGTAATTTTTCAAAAAGTAACAGTGGAACCCGGTTCCTCCCAGGGAGAACCCGGTTCCCATAAAGTTCAAAAACACGCCCCCTAGAAAAATGTATGGGGAACCCGGATCCTCCAGGCAGGAACCCGGTTCCCAGCAGAAAAATCAGTTTTCTTTGAAAAAAATGAATTGGGAACCCGGTTCCTCCCAGAGAACCCAAGAACCCGTAATGTTCCTTTCCTGTTTTTATACCAGAACCCGGTCTCGCGACCGCAGAGGCAAAATTATGCGCTTTGATGGCTCCATGCATATCCACTCACTTCCTATCAATCCCACACGAACCCAACATTCAAACACAATATAATTGCAACAATCCAATGCAGTAATATGCAATATAACATACTCGATCATTCCTAATGACCCTATAACATACAAATTTCTCAATTCTACACAATCCGACACTAATTGGGATAATTCTAAAACCTAGAATTACTAAATTGAGATTCTTGACATACTACGATCAATTCTATTGAAATCAAAACCGATAATACATGTTAATTAATCGAAATCACCCTTACCTGTGGGTTCTTCAATTCCAGCAACTTTCACTCTTTTCCTCTTTCTCCTCTCTTCTCCAATGTTACGATTGATGAAAAACCTTATATTCCTGTTTTTCCTTCTTTTCACTTTTATTATTCATTTTATTATTCCAATAAATAAAATTAAAATAATAATTAGGATAGGTAGAGTATTTTACCTGTCACACCCCCCATTACTCCTCATACTCCCAATTCCTCCTTTCCTTTATTTAATTAATTAATTCCAATAATTCCAAATATTAATAATTAAACTCTAATTAAATTAATAATTAAAAATTCTAATTATTTTAAATATTTAATTATTTGGGGTGTCCAACTTCCCTACTAAAAAGAGTTTTCGCCTCGAAAACATACCTAAGATGAAAGTTCGGATACGAGTCCTTCATCTCGACTCTCCAGCCCCAAGTGACATTTCCACCCTGGTCCCCCAAGCTACTTTTACCGAGCTATCTCTTTACCCCTGAACTGCTTAACTTCGATCCTCAATTCTCGCAGCCTCAATAGTCAAATTCTCTCGCACTCAGATATCATCTACCGAATCTCATGAGACAAATCAAGAATGTACTTCCTCACCGAGATATACATGGAAAACATCATGCAAATTTGCAAGTGACAGGGTAAGGCAACTGACATGCAACCTTCCCAACTCTTCGTAATCAAACGGACCAATAAAGCGTGGAGTCAACTTTGACTTCAAAGCTCGACCAATACCGATCATTGGAGTAATTCGCATAAACACATGTTCTCCTTCACTAAACTCAAGATCTTTCCTCCTCTTATCGTGATAACTCTTCTCGACGACTGAGAAGCTCTCATCTTCTCCCCGAATCATTTAATCTTTTCCAAGTGTGTTGGATAATTTCCGGTCCAATCATAGCACTCTCCGATTCACCAACACAACGGTGTCCGAACCTCCTACCACAATGCCTCAAACCGAGCATATCAATACTCGAATGAAAACCATTTTTGTAGGTAAACTCAATCAATGGTAAGTAATTATCCCAAGCTCCACCTTTCTCCAACATAAGCTCTCAACAAATCCTCTAGCGATGGATCGTCTCTCCGCCTCGACCATCTCACGTGGATGATAAGTAACTCAATCGCAACTTAGTACCCAAAGCTTCTTGTAATCCCGTCCGTAACTTATATGTAAACCTCGGATCTCAATCCCACAATACTAGAAGGAATACCGTGCAAACTTATGATTTTTCTCCACATACAACTCGCCAACCTCTCCATCTGGACAATCCATTCTTATCGAATAAAATGAGTAGACTTCGTCAACCGATCGACATAACCGAGATAGAATCACAATTCTGTCCTTGGCAAACCAGATACAAAATCCATAGAAATGCCATCCCATTTCCATTATGGAACAAACAACGGTTCCATCAACCGACGTTTCGATGTTCGACGATTTCGAATAACAACCAAACAAGCATAAACAAACTCAGAACTTTTTCATTCCGTGCCACAAAACAACTTCTTCAAATCATGATACATTTTAGTAGCACCGGGATGCATACTCAACCCACTACGATGTCCTTCCAAAATACTCTTTCTAATCTCGCAATATACACACCCTATTACCAAATCTCATAACTCCATTTTCGTCAATTCGAACTCACCTCCTTGACCTGGTTGATCAACAAAGAACTTATCAACTAAACCAACATCGATTCGTCCATTTTAATTTCCTCCGAATACCACTAGGCGCTTCAACATACCCACACACTATCGTAAGTAGTCTCATACCAAACTCAAATCAATTATTCAATTAAATCCACCGCGAACCATCAACATTGACATATGTAAAGACTTCCTACTTAAAGCATTCATATCAATGTTTGCCTTACCGTGATGGTAATTCAAACCAAAATCATAATCCTTCGTAAATTCTAACCACCTTCTCGCCTCATGTTGAGTTCTTTTTGATCAAAGAGATACCTCACACCTTATGATCGTGAATACCTCAAATTGAGAACCATACAAGTAATGCCTCCATAATTTCAAAACAAATACCACTACGCTAATTCTAAATCATGAGTCGGATAATTCCTTTCATGAACCTTCAATTGTCTCAAGCATAAGCCACAACCCGCTTATCTTGCATCAACACACCACCTAAACCCATCAATGACGCATCACAATACACAACAAAAGACTTCACGGATTCAAAATCAAGATCGAGCACTAGTCAACCTCTTCTTCGACTCTTGAACTCTTTCACATTCAAGATCCAAACAAGCACCGTCTTTCTCGTCAACT
Organism: Vicia sativa; assembly: GCA_021764765.1. Lineage (NCBI taxonomy): Eukaryota > Viridiplantae > Streptophyta > Magnoliopsida > Fabales > Fabaceae > Vicia > Vicia sativa. Next base: position 277,519,055 of record CM038792.1, read on the forward strand.
TAGTCAATTGCAACGCTAATTTGGAAAATCCATCAATGAACTTCCGTAATAACTTGCAAGACCAAGAAACTGGATCTCGAAGCATTCTTTGGTGCTTCCTAATCGAGATACCGCTTCTACCTTCGAGGATCAACAACAATTCCATTCTTGAAATTACATGGCCAAAACCGACTTCACTTAACCGTAATTCACATTTGGACAACTTCGATAAAGCTTCTTCTCTTTCAACAATTCCAATACAACCTCGAGATGTTCCGCATGCTCTTCATTACTTTTAAATAGATAAAAACATCGATAAATACCACCACAAACTTATCAAGATACGGATGAAATATCCCTGCTCATATACTCCATGATAACACCGTGCATTAGTAACCCAAACGGCAATGTAATACTCATAATGTCCATACCTCGCTCTAAATGCGTCAATATCCCCCGTCTTCACACCGAATCATGATATCCGGACCTGGATCAATCTTATCAATACACAACTCCAACTAGTTGATCCATCAAATCATCAATCCTGCAAGGATACCGATTCTTTTGTAACTTTGTTCAACCGCCTCTAATCAACACATAATCTCATTGAGCCTTCCTTCTTCTTAACCAACAACACGAGTACCCCACGGGAAACACTTGGACGGATAAACTTCTTCTCAAGTAACTTTTTAACTGCTTCTTCAATTCGATACCGATGCCGACATGCGACAAGGCGCCATCGACAATTGACTAGTTCCAAGAATCAAATCTAGAGTAAATTCCACTTCTCTCATGGAAATTCACTAACGCCTTCCGAAACACTTCAGAAATTCATTCACCATCGGCACCATTATCTTAGTCTTTGCTTTCGCCTAAGAATACAAAATAAACACCACCGCATCATCATTAATAGTCGCTAAATCGATCATCCATCTTAATGCATTGTCCTTATTAGAGTATTCACAACTCATATGGTTCACAAGCTTCTACCAAACTTCATTCATATTCATCACATTATGTCCCATTTAGATAGTAAGACAATTATATACCATCCAATACATTCATCTACTATCAACAAGATATTAAGGGTGATCAAGTCCTCAATTTGTCTATAGACATCCGATAATCATAATCGAGTATAAACCAACATTACCAACACTTTCGATTCTCGTAAGTATCGCCTTTTTTTTGCACTTCCAACTATGACCACGGTCCAAACGATTCCAACAACTCTAACCACACTTGCATCGCCTTCTCAAGCAAAGACCTCTTACCAATGACTTACAATTGGAACATATCCGGAAGCATCTTTCTCCTCCACTTAGTTTCACACTACTCCCGCAATAATCAATCGAAGAATAAGTAATTTATGTGTTGTACACACTTGTCAGTATACAAAGGATAATGACATTAAGACACTGGTCAACAATTGACTATGCTCGATACCACTGCTAAACAACCCTCTAAAATAACCCATAATATATTAATTAAATCAGAGTAACACGAAACAAGGGATGTCACAATTGAAATAAATAAGACTTCAATAAAGCGAGAGTCATGCTTCATCAAGGACTTATCAAAATAACCAATCAAGTTGATATCATGTTTTACACAATGAAAATACCACAAAACCAAAAGCAATAAAACCAATTCATAATTATTCCAAAGTAACTCAAATAACAATTGAATACTAAATAATTTCTCAAAGAAACGTTCCCGAAGAGTTACAACCTATCGAGCATGACACCGACACGCGGACTCAAAATAACATAGCTCTAGCCATCCTCACCAACTCATGAAATACAACTTAATTTGAAATCATTAAAGTAAGGTGAGATTTCTTCATAATTAATGCATTATAAGTTCCTCGATAACATAATATCACAAGTATATTAATCC
>CM038792.1:277521032-277619274 GCA_021764765.1 Vicia sativa
GGGGAGACGGACCGGTCGAGCCATGCGACGTTAAACGCAAATAACACATTTGTGGGAGGCAACCCACCATGTTTTTGCTAACTTTTGTTTGTTCATATTGTAGGTATGTAGTTTGTGTGTCTCAGATCAAAGTCGGGAAAAGAGGTGTCAAAAGACAGTTAAAAATCAAGAAAATATTTTGAATCATATTGAGCCGTCCCCGACACGGTTACCCGTGTCGCCTAACACGGCCCATGTCAGAGATGGTCTTTGATGAATTGTTTCAAGGCGGAATCAGAGGTACAACACGGGTGCCCGTGTCATATGACAAGCCTGTGGTTGTGGGTACTAAACATGTTGAAATAAAAATGTTTCAAGGTGGAATCGCCTAACACGGTGTTCGTGGTCGCACACACGGCCCATGTTCAAGGTGCGTGACAAAATCTGATTTTGAATTTTTCAAAATCCCACCACTTTTATGACATGGGGCCCACGATTTTTATCACTTTAACCTCTAAAACTTCCATTTACCACGTATCATTATATTCTTTTCCATAAACCCTTCTTCTTCTTAAACTCTCCCACTCTCCAAACCCTAACCTCCATTGTCCCTCTCCACAAAAGCTTCACTTCCTACATTACCACTCATTAAAACACCTTACCCCTTTGTGAAAGTTGCCTGCTCATCTCCATTGTCACTCCCACGGGATTTTTACTAATCTCTTGTTCGAATTTTGTTGTGTTTATTGCAAAGTTATCACCATGCCCACGCAGATATCGGAAGGGTGTCGCTGAATCCTCCGCCCCAAAAACGAGCTCACCGCATGGCAAATGCTCAGTATTTTATTTGAGGATCCTAGCACCAAAGAAAGTACTCACGATTGGTGAAGCTTAAGTTGATTCCCACTGTATATATGTAATGAAACCAGACAACCTAGGGTCAGAATGGAAGCATAGGATGTTCCATACTCTTGTAATTCTTGAATTTATGTATTTGAAGCCAACATTTGAGCGCATAACGTTAGAATTTTTGAGCTCGATTTTCACACCATAGGTGGACAGTTCCATGAAGAAAGTGCTTTGGTACTCAAAGTTTCACTTATTGACAATGATCATTCGCTATCCGTTCGATTTGGGGAGAGTTTGCCAAGTTCTTAGCGAACCGCCCCCAAACACTTTTGTTGCGTGTGATTTGAAGGCGATGTGGAACTCTAATTATGTCGATATATGAAAAGGCCTCGCATTCATAACCCTTGCTTCAGAGCATGCCCAAAAGGGATTGGCATACACCCTTTCATGTAGGGACAACAGGTGGCTACACAAAGAGAATTGAACTTGCTCTATAGCATGGCTAACAAAGAACCGATAAATATAGCCTTTGCGCCTTGATCACCAAGCGGGTAGCCATGCCTCTTCCTATGACATTTCTCGGGGAGAGGAATGATCACTCAGAGAATGACCACAACCTTGGCTACGGCCTAAGGTTGAGGAGGAACCACAAAGGAGGTAAGACTAAGATTGACTTAGCTACGCTTACCACTGGCTGTATGATCAAGGTCTTAATGATTATTACCTCTAGTTACTGTCATCACTGTTAGGCTGACCTTATTAGAAACTGAGAGAAGCTAACTGGTTAGGAGAGTCCTATGCAGACGACTAAGGATATTTTGATGATTTTGGTGTCTGGAAGGTGAAGAAGAATATCAAGCTAGTGAGGTCCCTATCCCAAGAGGTCCCTATCCCGAATGTCGGTGACTCGCCGAGTGATGACCAACAGGAGCATGACAAAAAGGAATGGGACTGGATGCGTAATGAAATGTGTTTTATCTCATAGGAGCGGTGAGCGCAAGGAGAGGAGCAGACACGACATGGGAAATGAACAGATCGTGGAGGAACTGTTGTAAAAAGAAAGAGAGGAGAAGCTCCACCAAGGAAGCTCATTGGGAGATGCATGAGTGGATGCGCAGATGAGGCTGCAGGCCAACCTCCACCTCGGTGATCTCGTGGAGTCCCTCCTCAGACTAGTTCTTCAACATTGAGGACACCGCTGAGTTCATGTGGGGTATTTATTTGTTTGTTTATGTGTTTGCTTTGTTTTCCTTTCATTGTCCGCTTTATGTCGAGTCAAGTGGTTGTCCTAAGTTGTTTGGAATTACGTTGAAGTCCGCTAGAAAACACCCCGAGTTGAACTGAGAAAATTAGTGCTGAGTATGAAGCATTTGTTTGGTTTCTGCGAGTGAAGTGAGGTGAAAGTATATAGAGTTGAGTGAAAAGAAACCGGTTGAGGAAATTAGAAAAATCTTGACGCTGAGGTATAACACAAACACACTGAGTCTTCTGAGTAAGGAACGAGTCTAACATGTAGATTTGTGCCATGGTACTTTGATCTGAGAAGTACGCCCCGAGTAATTTCTTTGTACCCAACAAAGCTTAATCAATACTAGTCAGGTGTGCAAGGTTGATCGGAAAAAGAGAAAAAGCACCAAAAAGAAAAATAGTGAATAAAGATAATTAGACAATCGATCCTTCTAAGTTGGGTAACCTCACCCGTTATTCAAACTAACACGGTTGAACTTAAAGGTCGTCCCTAAAGGGACAAGGAAATAACGGTGTAAAGAAAAAGAGAAAAATTGATCAATCTTGTGCATACAAACGAAAAATCATAAAAGCCTTAAAGTGATTGTCCGAATGAAAAGGGTGGAAAATCGAAAATAAGACCTAAGCCCAAAGGATAGTTAGAGGGGTTGCCAAAAGGAGATTGAGGTATGTGGTACACCATGTTTAGTGTTTGTATGATACCTTTATTGAGAGAGAAGTACCGTAGTACCCATCCGTGACTTAGAACTAAAACTCACATACTGAGTATCATCATTTTAACTCGCACGCTTTGAACTATTGATTGGTTGATTAGGTGTTTATGCAAGCTTTTGCTCGAGGTGAAGCAAAAGTTCAAGTTCGGGAGTTTTGTAACGCCTGCTTTATTAAATATTAAATTATATTAATATTTTCGAGTTACCGTTGGACGATTGTTTTGGCTGAGAGAATATTTATATTAATCGATATATATTAATATATTTTACGCTTCATTCTGTTCGGTAAAATATTATTCGGACCGATATTTAATTCCCAGAATTATTTTAAATAATTGTTAATATATTATTAGATATTATTAAGGTGTTAAATCATTAATTAAGTTAGTGGGTGTGAGGACAAACGGCTTAGGATTGGGTTTACACCCTTAGTTTACTAAAGAAATATCATAAAAACACTTTCCTCATTTTCTTCCAACATAACACCAAAAACCAAACATAGTAACCTAGAGAGCAAAGAGAGGGTTTTGGAAGAAGAAGAAGAGAAGAGCAAGAGCAAGAGCTTGAGGTTTGAGTTGTTGAATCTTCAAGAATCATCTAAGCTTTTGAGGTAAGGGTTTGATTCTCCATCTCATATAGTTAGGGTTTGATAGTTATATTTTGGAGGAAAAATTGATAGTTGATTCATGAGTTTTGGTTGGTTGATCAGTTGTTAACCAGAAAAGTTGATGAAGAAGAATAGAAGAAAACTGATTAGTTTCAGACAAGTTATGTTCTCATTTCCGAACAGATTAGTTTTCTCGAAAATTTGTGTGCTGAGCTCTTGCTAGTTTTTAATTCTCCCATTTCTCCCATTTCAAAGTAATACTTTATATTAATAAAATATAATTAGGACATAAGTTAGCCGATTAAATTTAGAACCCGATTATGTTCCGATTTTCCGATTTGGTATTTGGCGAGCAAGTTGTTCAATTCAACGAAAAATTGACGTGTTAGCTAAGTTCGGAATGTAGTGGTGAGGTTAGTTTTCAAATTAGAGTTTTACAAAACGACCAAATAGGCCATTTTAAGACACGATGGACAATCCGATCGCGATGTTGATTGATTATGATTAATGTCGGTTATTAAGAATGGCTTTCATGACGATTATTGGAAATTTAATTATTTTTCCGTATTTGGAAATTTGGTGAATTAATTGATAATGATGTGGTGTGATTAAACATGATGTTTATGATTGTATTTAGTAATGAATACTTGATGATATGCGATGCGATGATATGTTTATCTTGATGTGGATAAATATGGCGACGTGGACTTTATGTCAATTTTATGAGCGATGATGATGTGTTGTTGTGTTGTCTTTATTGTCGAGTCACATACATTGCATTACGACGAGGGCTTTTATGCCAAGAGATCGATGGGCTTTATGCCAAGTGTTCCTAATTATGGACAAAGCGATTGTACCACATGCATAACATAGTCGTGTCTCATGGATTCGTTATGTTTATGTTTGAGTTGTTTGGAGTTGGGCTTTAATTGATGGATGATGTTGAATTGCGATGATATATGATACTTTGTGTTGATGCGAGTATAATGATTATGTGACGGTTAAAGTGTTACTTTTATACACTAAATGCTAATTTAAAGTATGTAAGCTTTTAATACATGTTGACATACTCTTATTAACTTATATCATTTATAATTCCAAACTATGTATGTATTTTATCATGCCTTTAATTATATGTTTTGAGTATCTCACCCTTTACTTGTTTCCGTTGGTCCTTTATATTGGTAACGTGCAGATCCACGAGGATGATGAGGATTAGCTCGAGTCTCTTTATTTTTGAGTCGCCTCCGGTCGTAGTAACACTCGGGATTTGGCTTATTATTATTTTGATAGGATAGTTTATGTATACTATCTTATGATGATATAACTTATGTATTGATGATAACAGATGATATGTATATTTTGTGAACACATCCGCTAGCCGTGAAGAATAGTCTATGTATATGGTGAATTATAATATGAATCGGTATATCCGACTTTTGATTTTTGTGATGTGCATTATAATGCAAAGTGATGAAAATGCGAATATGTGATGCCTCAATTTTGTTGGATGAAATTTTGAAACTCGATTTTATTATTAATTACGATCGATAGAATCGGTGTTACAAGTTTGATCGATCTTTAGTCGCATATTCCAAGCGGTTTTAGTTGTCGCTTTCTTATGTTTTCATGTGTTTTTAAGTCATTTAATTATGCTTTCATCATTGTTTTGTTATTTGGCTAAGCAAGTCATATGTCTATGTTTTTATCATTTTTACCGTTGTGCGGTGATTTGGTGTTGTTTCAATGTGTTTTCAGGCTCTTATCAAGTTTGTTATCCGACGCCAGTGCGAAGATGATCCGAAAGCGCAGAAATGCAGAAAAAGGATAGATCAAAAGTTCGACACGGTGCCTGTGGTCACACCCATTACGGCCGTGTCGAGGCCCTTGAAGAGGATACTGGAACAAAGAGAGGCGATCGAAGCATGACACGGGTACCCGTGTCACACAACATGACCCGTGTCATGGCCACTGAAGAGAAAGCACATTTTTGTGATGGATGAACCCGACACGGTCACCCGTGTCGCCGGACACGGCCCGTGTTAGGGCATCCGGAGGAAAAATTATATTTTTATGCCGACGGATAAGTTGGAAGGATAGTCTCGACATTTCACGGAGTATTTTGAAGACTGTTATATTAGATGCATTAGGTTTAGGAGAAGGACACTTTTTATTTTCTCGATTTTACGCTTAAGAGAGATTAGTGGTGATTCAAGGAGAAGAAGGATTGATCAAGAGCGGAAGCAATTGACGATCCAACCTATCCAATTCCTATTGTAATGACTCTTTATCTTTATTCTGCTTTTATTTTTATTATGAACATGAGTTAAACCCCCAATGCCGGGTGTCGACTTGCTTTTGTAATGACCTATGAGTTTCGTAATATGAGTTTTATGTTTAAACCTTATTCTTTATCGGTGCAACGCTCTTAATGCTTAATTTTGGAAAACCGATTATTGATCATAGTTTGGTTCGCCCCACCAAGACCCCTAACCCTGCATCGCTTTTATCATAGTAGATATTCAAGGAATTAGAATACCTTATGAATACCGCTTTTATGTCCGAACTATTGCTTGATATTCTTTCTTGGCATCGAGGAATTAGGCCAAGGGAGAATACTAAAGGTTTTTCTTAAAAGGAATTTGGAAAATAACTTTAGGCATAGGAAAGAAAAGTTTGAAACATATCTCTTTAAAACAACGAAGCGATTAGTCATTGTTTTTGCAATTCATACACCTCCCGCATTAGTCTCATCTTCAGATATCTTCTTCTCGCTATTTAATTTCCTATATTATTTTAGCTCAAACGAACAATCAACCATTGCTTTTGTTCAATTGATATTTATTCGAAGAACTTAATTCATCAGCATTCTCAAGAGATCGACATTGGGGTTTTCCTATTACTACATCGATAAAATAGTACACTTGCTATTTTACCGATCACATCTTCAAGATCACAGCTAGTGCCAAACTGCTGATCCAAGATTTTCGAGAACTCAACATTGGACACTCGTAGCCAAGATATCTCACATGCTTTCAAATTTGATCACAAGCATATCAATTCACAATCATCGCCAATTTTGAACTCACAAGAAGTGCCGAAAGTCATGCTTGCAATATCCCCGCCAAAGGACCACCTTCAATTCTTTCTCATTTCATCTTATCCGTGAGTCTCAACGGAGCACTTGTCCATACATTCAAATCATTTTCCTCAATCATATGCATGCATGCATTCATTAATCATGCATTAAACTACACATATCATTCATGGGCACCCACCCATTGCATCAAAAGCTCAAAAATTTGCTCAACATTTTCCACCGAAACCAAGCTCTATCATACAAAATCCAATTCCTTTGCCACATCCAAAACCATTTTCTATCGCTTCATCATATGCATCATTTCATGTGCATCAACCACAGATTAAAGTCGCATCATGTCACCCTTTTGTCAACCCAATCGTTGATTTTATCAATTTGAATTAACCCACCGGGTTGAAAGTAGCTTTCCTTTTTCCATCTTCGTCAATCCACAAAGTTGATGTTGACTTTTTTATTTTTCAAACTTAACCCACCGTCGAGATATTGTGTTTACTTTCATTAATCCACGATAATTTTAGTTCATTGTCCACCTTCATTAATACACTAGTTAATGTTGGCTTCATTTCTTGTTTTTGAGCTCAATCCATCTGTCGAGGATGATGTGTCGATTTCTTCCAATCCACGCATTGGTGCTAGTATTTATTTTTGTCAATCCATTAATTGAAAAGTCTTTGTGTTTACTTTCATCAACCCACACATTGATGTTAGTTTGTTGTTTACTTTCATTAACCCACGCTATTGATGTTAGTTCTTGTTGTTTACTTTCATTAACCCAATGGATGTTAGTTCTTATTATTTACTTTCATTAGTCCATGTATTGATGTTAGTTCTTTGTTGTTCACCTTCAATAATCCATTGATTAATGTTGGTCTTTATTCCTTGTTTTTTTGAACTCAATCCATCGATTGAGGATGTCGTGTCTTTTCATTAACACACGCATCGATGATAGTTCTTTCGCACTTATCTTAATTCCGCATAGTTTACTCTCAATTTTCATTTCCCAAAGAAATCCATACATTCATGGAACATCGTTGCATCGTGGATGAAATTGTGTTTTGTTTGTATTTAATTACTCCGTACCATTGATCCACGTTATTAAGCTTATAAGATAATTAAATAGGCACTTATCACACCCTAAATTTCACCCTAAATTTTTCATCTGATTCATTTGCATCACTTTACATTGTCTTATTCGCATCCCGCATTAATAATAAATTTTTACATTTGACTTCACATATTTAGTTAATACTTATGTTAATCTCTTACATTTTACTAGCATTTGCATTTTTATATTCTCTTTGAATTTTAGTTAGCATTTTCACATTGCATTGTTAATTTGTAATTGAATATATTTTGCATCAAAGTAGTCTTAGTCATACTTGCATCATTTTTGAATTTTGCACATTTGACTTTGCATTGTTTATTTATTTTATTTTTAATTTCTCTTAATGGTCAAAACTTCGCTCCTAACGGTCAAAAATTTTGTTGCCCAAAGCAGAACTTCGCTGCCTAAGGGTCGAACTTTTGTTCCTAACGGTCGATCGTTGTCTAAAGGTCGAATAACTTCGTCCCAATGGTCATAACTTTTGTTGCCTAAAGGTCCCAACTTCACGCTTAATGGTCGAATCGCTATCCAACAATCGTAACTTCGCTTCAATGGTTAGAAATTTTGTTCCTAACGGTCCGAACTTCAGCCCTAAAGGTCGAACTTATGTTGTTTAAAGGTCGAACTCGCCTAACGGTCAACTTCTAACGCCTAAAGGTCGAACTTATGTCCCAATAGAACTTTTGTTGCCTAAAGGTCAAAACTTATGTCGCCTAACGGTTTAACATCTGCTTTCCTAACGGTCGAACTTCTCGTTTAAAGGTCGAACTTCGTTGCTCAACCAAGATGAAGCGATGTCCGTTGACGCCGTTTGCTCAATCTTCCCGATCATGTTTATTCCTCACATAGCAACAGCCAAGGAGATGTCAAACATTCAAAGGCACATGCACCTTATCAAGATACACTTGGCATTTGTAACAAATCCGCACGATTAAAGCAATCAACCTCCATGGTCCATCAATACCACCGCAAGATCTTTTTAGCCATGGTATGCCTACCGGAATGAGTCGTAACGAGCCCTCAGGCATCTCTTTGATGATCTTGCAGCTCATCTTTACCAACACATCTCGAACAACACTCGTCGGATGTCTACTGAGATAGCACAATCGTTGTTGGGAAGAATTTTACGAGAACCGATAACACTAATTTATATAACATTTTGTACCCATGACAATGTTACTATTTTTATTTAATTATATTACTTTATTTCAGACATGTTGGTATTTTCTATGTTTCGTATTTGTATTAAATAAAGATAAATGCAAAGAAGTAAAATCGAGGAAAAATCTGATTAAAAAGCAAAAGAAATGAAGCAAAGGGTGATATACCAAAATGAGGGGGAAGGAAGGAAAACAATTATAGTAAGCCAAGAGACTAAGCCCACAACATGCGTGGGCCCACTGCACGGTTTCTCCAAAGACAAAAGCCACCGCTTCCACGTGGGCCCGAGATGGACGCGTCTCGTAGTCCCTTCCTTGAGGCGCCCGCCTCCCATGGTGGGGCCCACCATTTTCCACGTGGTTTGTGAGACGACGCTCACATTGGACTTGTTCTTTGAGGCCCTCCTTTTAGGCACTATTTTCTCCACGCTCACACCTTGCATATGGAGTCGAGGAATGGAAGTTACCAAGTGGATCTATAAATACAAGTTCAAGTCTCGTAATCGTGGTCGGCATTTTTACCGAACAAACTGCTATTTCTTATTTCGCAATTTTATTTTAGTTTGTACTTTGAATTTATTTTCCATTTCCTTTCTTTGTTTAGATTTTATTTTCAACGATCTAACTCGCTAGATCTAGTGCTTTTATTTTTGTTTATTTTCTTCTAATTCAAGAAGTCTCCGAGCGCATCCAACCGATTCGTGGTGGATACTCGCTTATTTCAAGAACAAGATTATTTCCAAAGATTCTTAATTTCGTGTTTAATTTAATTATTTTATTTTATTTTATTTATTGTTGCTCGATATTATTTATTTGATTTCGAAATGTTTAAATATATTAAACCATATTATTTATGTTGTCCGAATTAATTAATATGTCCGCTAAATTGTTTTGATATTGGTATGTAAATTAATCGATCCAAAGGAATCCAAAATAAACCGTATAATGTTACGTTGTTAAAAATACTTTTTCCGACTTAGATATCTAATTTAATTTATTAAAAGGTTTAGAAACCAACAGAGCGAAAAGTTTGAGGTTAATAAATCGGACTAAGGTTAGAAACCAATGAGCTGAGAGTTTGAGGTTTAGAACCGTATAGTGGATATTAGGTATTAATTTTAAAGATCCTATGCTGCTTTTAAAAGAGATTAAACTTTATTTATTTTCAAAAAGTGTTTTTAAATTCAAGGGATAGCGAGAGCATACGTTAGATTTAATTGCATGATCCGATTCAACAGAGCGACAAGAGATAGGATTTTTAGATGAATATTGTTTGCTTAAATAGGATTTTTATTCAACTTGAGTAACACGCCTGCTGGAAATTTAGATCCCTTAGGTTAGACTTAATTACATATTTATATCTATTTATTTATTATATTTTCCTTAACCAAAATCTTAAAGAATTATTCGCCTTTAGTCAGAGCACCGTAACTTAGGATAACAATAGTTCGATTTATAGTCCTGTGGGTTCGATATCTTAAAACTACGCGATAGGATCGTGCACTTGCACCGATTAATAGACGATAAAGTCGCGATCAAGTTTTTGCGCTGTCGGGGACTATTTTAGTCGATATTGTAACTCCGGTGTTACAATCGTATGACTAAGGCACCTTTTACCTTTTACTACCATGTATGACCCAAATTTTTCCTATGCCCATTATCAGTATTATGAGGAACCACAAGAATTCCATAGATCCGACCTTGAAATACTGATGGAAAACTTTAATGCTTCACAAACCTACTCCTACCCCAACTACCTTCAGAACTACCAATCCCCATATTTTGAAGAACCACAAGAAACTTATAATTTCAACCAAACTTTTCCTCAACCCAATTCTTCCTATAATTGTCAAACTCAATATTTTGAAGAATCACCAAAACCAGATAAATTTGATCTCGAAATATTAATGGAAGATTTTAATGAATCATCTAGGATGATAAGTCGCTCCGGGGAAACACAAAATGAGACTTTAACTTACTTTCAAGACTCTGAGGAATCGCAAGATTTTAATTTCGACACATCAATTGAAGATTCAGATGAGATGATAACTAACTCTAGGTTAGAGTCTATGATCGAGCACTTTTGTAGACACAATTTATCCAAAATGAAGCACAAATTATCCAAATGAAGAAGCACGAAACAAAGTCTTCAAATTAATGAAACCCTTAGCTGAACCAATATGGCTTATCCTCGCCTCACACCATTGGCTTAGAGACTAAAATCTCCCAACTCAAACAAAACCTTCTAGGACCTCTACCCGAGGAAGATGTGGATGTTGAAACAACCATTATGGAAATACTATTTGGAAATCTAGAAAGTGATGATGAGTATGAGGAGAGTGATATTGTGGCCGAGGAAAGTTCTGACGAAAAAATAGTGGAGATTGAGAAAAATGAACCAACAATGTTCGAAGAGGAGGTTGTAAAAGAGGTAGAGAAGGAAGCATCTATTGTAATCCCGAATCACTACATCCCACCGATTCCTTCCCGAAAATTTTATAAACCCGTAGACTCCCAATCTAAAACGACGCGGTATTGAAAATATTCATACTAATTCACCATTATTTGAAGTCTTACCTAAAAAGTGAAAATTAGAGGACCATAAATTAAGGATATAATTATCAAAAAGTAAGGTTAACTTATGAGGCGATGGATGAAATCACTAAGCCTAAAATTGAAAAACTTATACTTAGGATAAATCCAGACCACTACCAAAATTTCGAAGAATAACCCGCCTTACGACGTAAGAAAAGAAAAGGTGAGGGATATGTGAGATGGATAAGTGGCTATGGAAAATCGAGTAGTCGTCTAGTTTCTAATTTTAATTTTTCGTATTTTCAATTTTTCTATTTTATGTTGAATTTTTAATTTTATTCTGCTATCTGCACCTTCCATCTCGATGCTGCTTTGAACTTCCCCGAATATCGATAATTATATTCAATTAAATAATCTGATTAATATTTATATAATAATTGAATATTTTAATTATCGTATCTCTATTAATATACCAAATCAATATTTCCTAATATTTATTATATTAATTAAAAGACACTATATATATTAGTATTATATATATATATATATATATATATATATATATATATTAATTAAAATTCTGATTTAACTATATTATATTATATATATATATATATACAAAATATATGTAGCATGAAAAGCTACTCTCCCTAGTAACTTGTTCCGTGTTCCCTCTAGTCACGCTGCATCCCTCACTGCCCAAAGTGCTTTATTCGTGCCCTGCATGCTACCTGGGGAGACGGTCTGTAACACCCCATCTAAATACCCCGAATATATCAATTGATTTAATATCTAATTCAGCTTTAATCAGAGTTAACACAGTATAATGAGGGATGTCACAATTAATAAATAAAATAACCTTCATTCAAACAAGAGCTATGCTAACCGAGATCAACATTTTCAATAATTCGCCAAATTAAGACCATGTCTTACACAAATGAAAATATCATCACCAAAACGGAATAATTCAATCATTGTATTCCCAACAAAATTTTAATTAAACAATAAACCAATGTCTAATTCCTCATCTAACGCTCCCTGTTACAATCTAATCGTAGCATGACACCGACACGCGGATCTAACGATAAGCTCTAGAGCCATCCTCACCGACTTTCACCGTTAACCTTAATCAAATGGTAAAGTAAGGGTGAGACTTCTCATAATTAAAGCATATTATAAGTCTTTCAATCAATAATATATCACAAGCATATTACTTCACCCACTTGGCATAAATTCAGATTCACACACACAACCACATTCATCATGCATATTCATAATCAAAGAAGAGTAACACCGAAGACATCCTAACATGTTACAACCCATGCAAATACAATGCGTACTCAATGCATGCGGTAATCGACACGCGACCAAGTCACCCAACGCCGATCCATCATCAACCTGATATAAGACCATCGATTCGTCCATAACCCCTGACACGATCCAAATTCTAACCACCCACCCATCTTCACTGGTATCTGGCAATCCAAGTCCAATTCAAATAGGGAATTAACTTCACCAAACAATGCATATGCACGCACATCTCTAGCATGCAACATCACAAGTTACACACATCGACATCATAAACCATCATCAAACAACGATATCATCAACTATCATGAAATAAATCATCACAAAGCATAATATGCCAAACACTTACCCTTCAATTGGTAAGACTATTCACCAGTATATACCACAACAACAACAACAACTAAGATCAATAACTATCAGGCATATACCACACCAACAAAACACATGGTATCAATACAATCATGAACACACCGATTATCCTAAACCGAATCAAAACCAAAACATGATATCTCAACAATCATGCACACCATCATTAGCAACATAAACATGTTTTTCATCCACACAATACCAATACGTCCATCAACACAGGATCTTTGCTACATACACATCAATATGCGTCAGTCAAAAGTCACCTATCTCGGAATTTGGCTCATTTTCAAAATAACTTCAAGTTTTGGAAAATATTTTCATTTCATAAAATAGAGCATTAAATTTAGGAAATAACGTCCAAAACGGCGCTCAAAACGGACTTACGGTTTGAAAGTTATGAATTTTCAAAGTTTGACATTTTCAAACAAAATAAGTAACCCTGCTCCTACACATACAGAACCGTTCGAAAGTTCAATTTTCACGCTTCGAAAATTGTATGGGAACCCTGTTCACCCATACAGGAACCGGTTCCCGAGTATATTTTTCCACACAATTTTCAATGTGGAACCTTGCCTCCCACTGAACCCGGTTCCCACGTGTTAAAAGCCATTTCCGCACTTTGACAAAGATTCCTTCATTCTCAATCAAACACAACTTGTCCATACGAATCCCAACATGGAAAACACTAAACCACATCTTATTGGCATCATTATCACATCAAACAACATATTTCCATCATTTCTTTTCATCTACTCGACACTCTAATTGTTTTCAATACATATTCGACACAAATGTATACAATCGACACAACCGACACCACCGACACCATCTCGACACAATTAAGTATACATCCATGGAAACCTAGAAATTCCCAAACTAAGGTTTCCTAACATACTTTGATCTATAGTATCAAACCTATAATAAGTAATAATCAATCGAAATCACCCTTACCTTGTGGGTTCTTCGACTCGACGCTTCTAGGTCTTCTTCCTTCTTTTCTCTTCTCACTTCACGTATCTTGTTTTCCAAAAATGACTCCTTTCCTTATTAAATTCCTTTTATTCCTTTTAACATAATTAAAATAAATCAATTAATGTGAGTAGAGTCTTTTACTCCTCACACCCCACTTTACTCAACATACTTCCAATAAATCCATATTTAATCTCAATAATTCAATATATTAATAAATTACATTCTCAATTAAATTAATAATTAAAAATCGTAATTATTTAATTACCGAATTATTTGGGGTGTCACACGGTCGCCTCAAGTCCCCATGCTATGATGAGACGGCCCCCGCTTACCCCTCGCCACGCTGCAGCTATGGGAGACCTCCCGCCGCTCTTCTTTTCGAGACTCACTGCCGCGCTTCGTGCAAATGTCTCTGTCTCCGGTCATTAACTTGTCTTGTCCCTTTCGTTTTCCCATTCAGCACTATTCAATTCCAATTCAACACCCTTTACTTTTCATTCAAATAATATTCTTTCCACTTCCCACCATTAAATTCAATTCAAATTTTTCTCTCTTCATTTCCAAACACATTATTATTATAATTTATTTCTATTAAATCTCATACCACTATAAATACCCATTCTCACTTCTTCTCATTTCACATCCACTCTATCTACTACTCTTACATTTCCTCTCATCAACCCATATTTCTTCCATATTCCTTTTCATTTCTCCTATCATGGCTCCACGAAACAATCAACGCCAAGTTAAACCACCGACCACCAACCCGACCTATCCAACATTATTTTCCGAGATGGCAACGACGGCCAACAACATGCCAAATATCACAAATTTATACCCGTCTGGCCGCTCCTACAAAATATGTAAGTTTGGAGTGTTTGAAACCTTAGGATGACCGATAGCATCGCCTTCATGCTCATAACACCGGCCATTTACCTTCACAAACCCATGTCCAACCTATGAACCACTGTGGTTGAATTTCTTAGTTCTTTTCCTACACAACACCTACTCGCGATCCTTACACAACCGGCATTGTTAACTTCCGCATGTTTAACCAAGAGTATTCTCTTGATCAGAAAAAGCGTCACGAACTTTTACTTTTCAATGAGGTGTAGCATGTTCATTATAAACCGCTCAAGATGATTATGCGATTTTCTTGGGATCAACTCTTTCGCTTATAGAATGATCTTACCGATCAACCCACTGAAAGTTGGCAGATCTTTATGCTTCCCACATCCATAATCCCGCATCGAGGTACTTTCATCGCATACTTGGTAACACCATTTTGGTAGGACTAATCACAAGGTCAACCAAAATGAGTTGTTTCTCATTTTCGGCCCTCAATGGTCATGTCATCAACGCCGACCCTTCTTGCTCAACCACATTCATACATGCGTGAACGCAAGCAGTACAACCATCGGGTGGCATCATCACATCTTTAGCATATGCTTTAGGCCTTTCCACGAGCTATTTTCTTTGTCACAATATATGATGCCAGCCAATCTACTTGATGTCATCTATTGTCGTGATTCTCACATCATATCTCCTCGACAAGATGGCCGATTTACATTAATGATTAATCGTCGTCAAATTCCCCGGTGTTACTTGTCCGAATCGTATCGACGTCCGAGTCCGCTAATTGGCGATTTGTTCTTGATGCACCTGCCGCACAACAACAAGAAGATCCAGCTGCAAATTTCACGGCTATGCAGGCTCATATGAATCGTCAAGATCAGTTGTTCCACGCCATGCAACAAAACCAAGCTGAGACTTTACGTCTCGTACAAGAGTTACAACGTGATCAACTAGAAATTCAAATAAACTACCAGAGTTACGACGGACCAACAAGAAATGCGACGAACACCAAGAGATGCGACGCGAACACCAAGAATATGCTTTTCGCAATGATCGTAATCTCAAGCATTGCTCGCATAGCGGATGCACTTAACCTTAATGACTCGATTCTGATTTAACATCAAGACCTCGTGTTAGGGGTAGAAGAACAAGAGGTCAAACTTCTCAAAGCAACGAGTGACCACCTTTCTCCTTTCTCGATTTCTCCTAGTTTTATTGCATTGAGGACAATGCTTATTTTAAGTTTTGGGGAGTTCTAACATTTTGTTCGTTATTATTTTCTTCTATTTAGTTTTTCTCTTTAGTTTCCTTTTTCTATGTATTGCAAAATTTCCATTCAATAAAATACATGTTTATGTAATTTTAGTCTTTATGTCTTTTATGTTTAAATTTCGTTTATCTATTTCTCCTTTCTTTTGAGCCATAACGACAAAATTTTAACAAAATTAAAACGCATATATTAACACACTCAAATAATACTAAGGTTGCCTATTGTTAAATAAGAATTCGAGCGCGACTTAGCAAAATTGTTATCGTCCTAACACTTTAAAACCCCCAACGTGTTAGATTGATTTAAGTACTTATTATACCAACACCTTTAAACTTAGTTTTAAAGTAGCCCCGAGTAGTTTATTAAGCAGTCGGCACCGCCTTAAACGACAAACTACGTGGAGAATCGATGAATATAAGTGATTGATCAAGAATTTTTAAGAGAAAATTTTTATTAGAAGATCACTTATTAAGTTAGATGGTCCTTACCAGATCATTTAATTCAACAGTTGCGGAAACTATAAAATATTTATGAAAACATCCATTATGAATTGGTTCAAGGGTCCTCCGGCTGAACTTGGTAGGTGATGACCATCCGATCCCTCCATTTTTAATTGATAAAGGAGTACCAAATATAATTACCGTGACTCCTAATCGGATTATAAAGATCAAAGTCACTAACCGTTACTCCACTATGCCAGAAGGTAAGGGCTTAATGTGATTGCACAAGAATGAAAGCGGTGAAACAAAACAAAAGTATTAGGTCGAGCTATAATTCATGACTTAAATTGGTCTCAAAAATGGGGTTGTCTAGTGTTATTACGGCATTTTGGTGTCAAAGTCTAAACTCGAGTTATCCAACAAAGAAGTGAATTGCAACCTAGTACTAATTGAATTGTGTTATATAATTGCGTTTGACATATGCTCAAGTGATTTTTCATTTTTACTTTTTTGCTTGAGGACAAGCAAAGGTTTAAGTATAGGGGAGTTTGATAACACGAATTTATATAACATTTTTGACGTAATTTCCATAGACAATGTTACTATTTTTATTTAATTATATTACTTTATTTCAGACACGCTGGTATTTTCTATGTTTCAGGTATTTGTATTAAATAAAGATAAATCGAGCAAAGAAGTAAAATCGAGGAAAAATCGGATTAAAAAGCAAAAGAAATGAAGCAAAGGGGTGATATACCAAAAATGAGGGGGTTATGAAGGAGAAACAATTATAGTAAGCCAAGAGACTAAGCTCACAACATGCGTGGCCCACTGCACTCAAGCCCAAGACAAAGCCGCCTTCCACGTGGCCTCGAGACGACGCCTGTAGTCCCTTCCTTGGAGGCGCCCGCCCCCATGCAAGTGGGGCCCACCATTTTCCACGTGGTTTGTGAGACGACGCCTCACATTGACTTGTTCTTTGAGGCGCCTCCTCCTTTTAGGCACTATTTTCTCCACGTCACACCTTGCATACGGAGTTGAGGAATGGGAAGTTACCAAGTGGATCTATAAATACAAGTTCAAGTCTCGTAATCGGTCGGCATTTTACCGAACAACCGTTATTTCTTATTTCGCAATTTTATTTTAGTTTGTACTTTGAATTTATTTTCCATTTCAGCTTTTGTTTAGATTTTATTTTCACTGATCTAACCTTACGTTAGATCTAGTGCTTTTTATTTCTTGTTTATTTTCTTCTTTCGAATTCAAGAAGTCTCCGAGCAGATCCAACCGACCTGTGGTGGATACTCGTTTATTTCGAAGAACAAGATTATTTCAAAGATTCTTAATTTCGTGTTTAATTTAATTATTTTATTTTATTTAATTTATTGTTGCCCGATATTATTTATTTGATTTTTAAATGTTTAAATATATTAAACCATATTATTTATATGTCCTAATTAATTAATATGTCTGGCTAAATTGTTTTGATATTGGTATGTAAATTAATCGATCCAAAGGAATCCAAAATAAACTGGCATAATGTTACGTTGTTAAAAATACTTTTTCTGACTTAGATATCTAATTTAATTTATTAAAAGGTTTAGAAACCAACAGAGCGAAAGTTTGAGGTTAATAAACTGGACTAAGGTTAGAAACCAACAGAGCGAGAGTTTGAGGTTTAGAACCAGATAGTGGATACTAGGTATTAATTTTAAAGATCATGGATGCTTTTAAAAGAGATTAAACTTTATTTATTTTCAAAAGTGTTTTAAATTCGGGCGGATAGCGAAATACGTTAGATTTAATTGCATGATCCAATTCAACAGAGCGACAATTTGAGATAGGATTTTTAGATGAATATTGTTTGTTGAAATAGATTTTATTCAACTTGAGTAACACGCCGCTGGAAATTTAGATCCCCTTAGGTTAGACTAATTACATACCGATATCTATTTATTTATTATATTTTCCTTAACCAAAATCTTAAAGAATTATTCGCTTTAGTCAGATACCGTAACTTAGGATAACAATAGTTCGATTTATAGTCTCGTGGGTTCGATATCTTTAAAACTACGCTGACAGGATCTGCACTTGCCCACGATTAATAGACGATAAAGTCGCGATCAAGAACCTTCTCAAGAACTTCTTATCCGCACAAAAGCTTCCTCCGATAATTTTGAGTTTCAAGATATCGCTGACATCATGAAACCAAGGATTTTCGCCTTTCTCCGCTTAAATCTCAAGACAAAAGGTCGGCTCATCCAATCTCTCGAATGGTTATCGAAGGTGCTTCATTAGCCCATTTGACTTTAAACATAGATGCTGGGTAGCCAAAGCATCTCGCCGATTGCCTTTTCTCGTGAGATGTGATCGAAGTGATCTCCTCAAGTAAGGAATCAACTTCATCACATGCTCTCTCGTAGGATCAAATTTGGGTGACGAGTCTCCCAATCACTATTAACTGCAAATCACAAGCGCGGAGTCTCCATACACTTTCGATGCTTAATTCTCAAGTCAATCGCCACCTCGATACCAAAGATGCAAGCCTCGTATTCAGCCATGTTATTGGTGCAATCAAAGCATATTCGAGCTGTGAACGGGATATGATGACCGTCCAGAGTAGTGATTACTGCACCAACACCATTGCCTAATGCAATGGATGTCGCCAAAACCAAAGACCATCCGATCCCGTTCGATTCCTCGTCTGGACCTGGGATGTTACAATCCCTGACATACATAATATCCTCATCAGGAAATTCAAACCTCATCGGCTGATAATCGTCCACAGGTTGGTGGGCAACATAGTCTGCCAACACACTACTCTTGATAGCTCGAGTAATATATCGATGTCATACTGTTAAGATCATTTGCCACTTGGCGATCCGCCCGTCAAAGTCGGCTTCTCAAATATGTACTTGATCGATCCATCTTGAATATCAACAAGGTGTGTGGGTCAACATATATCGCCTTAGTCGGCAGCAGCCTCACGCTAAAGCACAACAAGTTTTCTCGAGAAAGGAGTATTTTGTTTCACCGCCGGTAAACTTTTTGCTTAGGTAGTATATCGCTTCTTTCGACTGCATCCATGTTGGCCCAAAGACGCACCCATCAAGCTTTCAAGCATCACAACACATGATCAACGGCCTACCTCCACAGAGGCATAAGAATCGGGGTTCTTGCAAATACTCTTTATCTTATCGAATGCGACTTGACAATCATCATTCCACCGACCATTTGATCTTTTCTTAGCAACTTGAAGATAGGTTTGCACGTGCGCCATGTGAGAGATGAATCTAGAGATGTAGTTTAACCTCCCTAGAAAGCCACGCACCTCTTCCCGCTCTTGGTTCGGGCATTTCTTGTATTGCTTTTACTTTAGCAGGATCAACCTCGATGCCTCTTTCACTTACAACAAAGCCTAACAGCTTTCCTGATTGCACGCCGAATGTACACTTGTTTGATTCACCACCAATTTCTCACTTATCAAACAACTTCGCAGTGTACCAGATGCTCTTTGTCCCGAGATTTAGCAATCATGTCGTCGACATATACCTCAATCTCTTTGTGAATCATATCATGGAAAAGAGTTACCATTGCACGCTGCTAAGTTGCCCCGACATTCTTCAATCCGAAAGGCATCACCTTGTAACAGAAAGTTCCCCACGGGGTGATGAAAGTTGTTTTAGCCATGTCTTCAGGTGCCATCTTGATCTGATTATACCCGAAAAAGCCATCCATGAACGAAAACACCTTTGCATGAGCTGTGTTATCCATTAATATATCAATATGGGAAAGCGGAAAGTCATCTTTCGGACTGGCTCTATTCAGATCCCTATAATCCACACACATCCTAACCTTGCCGTCTTTCTTAGGCACAGGAACAGTGTTGGCAACCCATGGGGGATAAGAGATGACTTTCAAAAATCCTGCATCAAGTTGTTTCTGGACCTCCTCTTTGATCTTCTTAGACATCTCAGGGTGAGTTCTTCAAGTTTCGCTACAGAGAGATGCCTTTCTTTAAAGGTAGTCAGGCACCACAATATCGTATCCAACCTAGGTATGTCTTCATAAGACCAGCGAAGATATCTAATACTCGTAGTAGTTCAATCAATCTTGCTTACTGCCTTCTAAAGCGCCCCGATTTTAACCTCTTTAATCACATCAAATTTCCCAAATTCACCTTTTCAACCTCTTCCCGCGGTCGGACGACCTTCCTCTTGTTCAACATTCTTGCTATCTCTTTAGGGAGTTCACAATCTTCTTCACCTTCTTCTTCGGCTTGGTTGATCAGATTATCGAAGTCATAAAGAGTGATAGCAGAGTCGTTATCAAAGGGATCCATTAGGAATGTGGGATTATATCTTCATGATTGATTTTAATGCCTATTTTAGTTTTTTAGATGATAAAAGAAAATAAAGCATTGCCATTTTATGCTTTAAAATTGTGATGTAAAATAGAAGGAAAGGAACAAACATTTGAATGAAAAGACGCTCTTTATTTCATGATAAAAGCATCGATATGCAAACAAGGTGGTCTCTACATATGATTCATCGTGTTTTGGGCAGCATGTGAATTATTGCATGATAACAAAAACAAAAGAAAGTTACTCTTCGGCCATCATGACTGGGACACAGTCTTACGAGGTCCAGTTGTTGAGCTCCATGCCAGGGACACTGGGGCGGATCCACTTGTCGAGGTCGAACTCATTATCAGAATCATCCACGGTGTTTGCTTTCCCAGGACTGATGCCAGCACTAGAAAACCTCACAGGAGTACCCAAGTTGGGTGCTTTCAAAATCTGACGGCGCAGAACAGGGTCAAAACCCAACCCGAACTTGTTGACTTTGGGTGCTACCTCCACCACACTGCCCCAGCCTTCAGGGCGTCCAGCCTCTACCACAGCTTTGGCATCTTTCAAGGATGCCATGGAAGACTCCGGCTTATCTTTCTTAACCTCCTCCAGCTGAGGGGTCTTCAGCATGTGCACCATTTTGAAGCCTTGAAATGGGGTTTCATGAATCTCACCATCAACCTCGACATACCAAAAGGAAACAAGATGGCTCACGATGTATTCTTCTTCAGCACAAACTGTGATATTTTTCCCTTCAACGGGGTATTTCAGCTTCTGGTGAAGAGTAGATTTGACCGCTCCAGCCGTGTGGATCCATGGACGACCCAAAAGGCAACAATAGGCAGGCTAGATGTCCATGACAAAGAATGTTGTAACAAAGAGCTGAGGGCCGACTTTGATAGGGAAATCCACTTCTCCAAAAACAGATCGTTTTGATAAATCAAATGCTTTCACAATCAGATCACTAGGTCGGAGTTCCAGCCCACCATAGTCAATCTTCATCAGTGTTGATTTTGGAATCACATTAAGAGAGGAGCTAGTATTAACCAACACTCGGGACAAAGTAGTGCCCTGGCACTCCATGGAGATATGCAATGCTTTATTATGGTTCCGACCCTCCGGTGGAAGATCACAATCAGTAAAACCCAATCCGTTGTTAGCCGATATGCTTGCACACACATTTTTAAACTGCCCAATTGATATCTCTTGCGGTACGAAAGTAGTGCTCAACAACTTCATCAAAGCATTTCTATGTACTTCTGAATCTCGTAGCAAAGAGAGAATGGAGATTTTTGCAGGTGTCTGAGCATGCTGGTCAATCACTCGGAAGTCACTCTTACGGATAAACTTCATGATTTCCTCTATGTCCTTCTCCAGGTCAGGATTGGCATTCTGCAAATCTGGTTGTTTCGTAAGATGCTTGCCCTTAGCGTTAGCAACAGATTCTGCATTAAGTTGTATTGCTAGATTAGAGAAAACTCGCCCACTTCGGGTCATACCACCACTTCCAGCAATGTTATCAACATTTGCAATGTCTGACACGCCATCCTTCCCAGCTGGAGAAGAGACACCTTCTTGTTTCACACCATGATAATAAACGTCCGATCCGTAATGCCATGGCACAGCTTTATCACTTTCAGATGGCAATGGACCGAGTTTAGTAACAACGAACAAGTTTTATGGGCACGTATATAACAATTAGAGAGTAAGGAATAGTAATCACAGCTATAGCCTATCTCTCAACCTTCCTATCCTTTCTTATTCGATCAAATTGTAACCACCCCTCATCAATCAAACACTGAATACCAACCTTCAAATTTGCACAACCGTTAGAACAATGTTTACATCTCTCGCAAACTGCCTCACAACCAGGAAAGACACCTCTCTTGATCAAGTAATCTTTGACAAAAGGCAATGGTGTTTTCACCAGATCAACATCCATTATCAGATTAAAGACCTCCATATCCTCCATCGCAGCTTGGACAGCCCCATGACGCGGCATCGGATTTTGTGTAACATTGGGTCCAACAACTTGTGGTCGAGCCTCTAATTCAATAGTCTTTGAATCAATGAGGTCTTGCACTTTGCATTTGAATGCGTAACAATTTTCAATACTATGACCTAGCGTTCCAGAATGAAACTCACAACTGGCATTAGCATCGTAATTTTTGGGCCGCTTATCCAAATGAGGAGGTGCAAATGCAGGCTTTGGCACTACCAACTTCAAATCATTCAGACGGACAAACAAATCTGCATAACTCATAGGAACGACATTGAACCTCCTAGGAGCACGGTTCTCTTGTTGCCTCTGATTTTGCTGACGAGGTGCTTGCTGAGTTTGCGGTTAAGAAGCGGATATAGTCATTGCGTTGACCTGAGCTTTGCTTCTACCACCATATACAACACTAGCTTCTCCCTTTTCCTTCTTGGGATAGCCGCTATATGCCTTTTTAACACCGGAGGAACTTCCTCCTTCAAACTGTTGGATTTTGCCAGACTTCAGCCCACTTTCGATCCGTTCGCCATAACGGACCATCTCAAAGAAAGCTTGCGTAGCATCGACGCAACATGGTAATGTCCCGATAGAGTACTAGTGAACATATCAATCATTTCTCGCTCGACCATGGGTGGTTGAACTCTAGCAGCGAGTTCTCTCCACTTCTGAGCATACTCTTTGAATGTTTGCCCCGACTTCTGAGACAAACCCAACAATTATGTGCGATTGGGATCCATATCAATGTTGAACTGATATTGTTGAAGGAAAGCATTCACAAGATCACGCCATGTCCTAATGTGACTCTCTCCGATGCATATACCACTCTAGCGATGCTCCAATGACTCTCTTGGAAAAAGTGCATAAGCAATCTCTCATCTTTAGTATAAATCGCCATCTTGTGGAAATATGCAGTGATATGAGTTTTGGAATAGGTTGCCCCGTTGTACTTATCAAACACCAGTACTTTGAATTTCAGAGGAAGTCTCACTCTAGGTGCCAACCCTAAATCGCATAAATCCAATTGATAATTCTCTCGACTTAACCTTCAACCGTTACAAACGGTATCTGTGATCATTTGCAGGGAAGTCAAACTCACTGCCATTCACAGAATAAGCCTCTTCATTCTGATCAAAGTCCGGGTTCTGGGAACGAGGACGACCCCATGTACGATGCCCTTGCATCCCATCCTCAAAGAAATATGGCCCTGGAGGTGGAGTAGGTGGTAGAGGTGGAAATCGACCGTTAAGATGTAGACCCGGACCACGAAGGTGGTCGTTGACACCCAAATCAGCATTTCGTGCCCCATGTTCAACCCGCGGCTGACCCACAGAAGCATCATCAAAAGGATTGTGATGGTCATCTTCTAGATGAGACTTCTCAACCAAAGCCCTCAGCTCTTGCTGACCCTGATTCATGTTAGTGATGACTTCCATGAATTGAGTCATCTGCGCCTCCATCTGCGCTTTCATCGCGGCCATTGGCATTGTTCCATCCGCTCTTCTCGCTGTTCGAGCGCAACGGTGAAATTTGCAATCTTTCTCGCTAAATAAAAGCGTAAGTCAGATGAGAACTCCGGTCGTAACCTGTTATGCATGGAATGTACATATATGAATGATATGCATGTTATGCATGTAATGGAATATTTTAACATTCTCAGGTGGTATACCCCAAAATTTGTCCTCCCACTCTCAAGACATTTCACATATCCATACTCAAGGATTTCACAAGGGTCGACTCGATAAACCTCTCCTAAGCAATCAACCGAAACTAGGTTTGGCCATTCTCAAGTCAAGGTGGGCCTCCAACATTTCAAGTGGTCATCATGCCTCATCATATGCTTCAAAGAATCTCCATGTCAAAATTCAAGCCTTACAAGTCAAGTTTGCTCGCATAATTGCTCGATGGATGAAAATCAACAGATGGACAAAAAGTCAATTGTGGTCAACATACAACAAAATTCATAATTTTTTGTCAACATTAATATTTTGAAGTAATATTCATCATTTGATCAAGGGTTGATCATGATTCCTTAGGAAAAGTCAAGATTTGATCAAAAGTCAAAGTTTCTAAATTCGGCTTTCTTAGACAAAAGTCAACAGAACTTTGACAAGGCATAACTTTCACATACTTTATCAGAAATTTTTCCACCACAGCTCATTTTGAAGAGAATTCAATTCTCTACAACTTCATGTCTCACAAGCTTGAGCAGAAAATGCTTCATTTGGAAGTTATGGATCAACACATTATAGGTTCTTTTTAAAAGTCAACAAAAAGTCAACTTTTTGTAAAGAAGTGTTCATGATCATGGAAACTCCAATGAAGATGAAACCAAAAAGGATGTTTAGAAGACATATTGAGCTTTCTAAAAAGTCTAAGAACACCCAAGAATGTTAAAAATTGAGCAAGATACACCTTGTGCAAGTTGAACATTTTTGAGGAGGTGCACAAAGAGAAATACTTGAGAAAATCAAAAATTTCCAAACGGGCCTAACTTTTCTTGATTCAAACATGTTCCTTATCTAAATTGGAACCTCCAAGCCCAAGGCCACGTTTTTATCTTTTATTTTTAATTTATTTTGGATTTTTAATCATTTAAAACCAATTTAATTAAAATAAAAGATATAAAATCAAAAATTAAGTGCAAGATGGATTTTCTCTCAACCTCGAGGTCCAAGAAGCCATTTAATCGATTATTTTGAAATAATCATGATTGACAAGTGATTTGATTGAAATTGGCTCAAAAAGGAAATATTTGGTTTGATTCCAAATCAAATTATTTCTCATTGATTGGCATGATTTTTCTTCATAATTCTTGACCTAATTCACTCTATTATATATACATGATACATTCACATGACAAGGGGACGAAATTCTTGCCTCAAGAACCCTAAAAATGTTTCAAGAAAACTTGTAAGAAAAGCAATTTCGGTTTCAACTTGCCAGGCCAATTCAAGGAGTTTTGAGGGTTGAACGAGCATCCTCAAGGTCCCAGGAATCTATTCCAATCATCACCACTCATCCAGACGTCTAAAATCACGCAATCATCATCACGGTTTGCTTTCCAAAATTTCAAAATCGAATTCATAATTACATGCATTTTAAACGTATTTTGATCACATATTCATGTTTATGATGTTATTTTCAAGCTTCTTGTGTCGTTTGATTAAAGTTTCAATACAGGTACACGAAGCTGCCATGGTTAGGGTTTGAGACCTTGATTTAGGGCTTTCCGTTTAAGACAAAATTGGCCAAAACTAGGGACATATTCGTGATCAGGAGCTTAACTACAATCGAACTATGGCTTTACTTTGAATTTATATTTCGTATTGCTTGAGTTTTGATTTTGCAAGGATATAGCTACAGAGGAAATCCATAGGTAAACACCGTAGCTAAAAGCCTATGTCCCAAGGAAGAAGACGAAGGCTGCGCGCGTTTTCTAATTTTAAATTGATTCCCAAAAATCAATTTCCCTTATATTCTTTCTGTTTCATATGTCTAACACCAAAACATGTTGGCTCAGATGGTAGAGGCAACGCTGCTTTCTCGAAGGCACGGTTCGAACTCGGCTTTTCCCAAAAGTTCTAATATTTTTGATATTTCGCCTGTGGCCACAACGCCCGTAAGCTCCAAGATCCGAACCCTTCGAGTAACGCCCGTAAGCTCCAGCCTGACCCCATTGTCAAACACCACGCCCGTAAGCTCTAGCCGACTCGCCTTCACAGAAGCCCCTGAAAGTCCACCGGGAACCTCCGCACCGTAAAAGCCCCCAGTGCCTACTGGGCACCTCAAGCGCAGAAATCCTCAGAAGTGCCTACTTCTGGGCATGTCCAGCAAGAGGCTTTCCAAGCTCCACTCGGGATGGCTTCCTCCGTAAGTACTTTAACCTTTTTCCATTATTTTTCCATATTTTCCAATTTATTTTTTTCAAATATTTTTCTAACCCATTTAAAAATCACAAAAAAAAATTATTTCTTTTGCATTTAGGTCAGAAAAATATTTATTTAATTTTTAACATAAAAAATTTATATTTTGCATACATATTTTAGTTAATTGTTAATTAATCAAAAATTGACTTTTAATTGTTTTTCCACACTAAGATCAATCCAGAAAATTCCCAAAAAATTATTTTCTCATCTAATTAGGTTTACTAACCCTAAGAACTTTTTTTCCTAACTCAAAAATCTTTTTTTACTAACATTATTTTTTGTTATTTGCAATTCGATTCTTTTTTTCTGATTATTATGCAACTGCTTCCAGGTTATAATAGTTAGGTTAATTTTCTCGCATTCTTTTCCAATATTATGTAACTGCTCATGGGATGTAATAGCTTAATTAGGGTTTACTTTCTGCACTCAATTATGTAATTGCCCCAAAGCCATGTAATAGCGTAGCATTTACTTTCCGCACCTTTACTTTTCGCAATTTACTTTCCGCACCCATATAAACTGCTAGTAACTAGGCGTGTATGGCAAGATAAAAACAACATAGATCACATATAAATACAAGATAAATTATCTGAATTCAACACACTCTCTTCACACATGCACCCCCTAGAGTATTCTCTCTCGTTGCCTTTCGAATAAATGGTCAAGTCCCTCGAACATAGAGGTATCCTAGCACCGCTGCTCACAAACATATCATCATAGTCCCTTCGATACAAAGATCATAGTCCCTCGATGACCCTCGATGTTGCCTACGAATACATGATCTAGTCCCTCGATTGTTGCTCACGAAAAGTGATGATCGCCCACGAATGTGCTAGGATACTCCTACAAGTTGCCTTCTATGACCATCCGATGTCCCTTTGAATGTCCCTTGACATCCAATCTAATGTGGTTACCTACCAACTAATGGTACGGATAGCGTTATTCTAAAGGAAAGTAAATAACACTAAAACGACCGCTTTGAGTAGGTAATAGACTCTTAATTGCTTGCTCTATCAAAACACTCTTACACCTCACACTTTCAAAATCTTTTTCAAAACACTTTGTATACATTCCATAGTGAATCATTACAAAGTTTCTTTTCCAAAACGAAACATTTCCAAACACTTCAGATACATTCCAAAGTGAATCATTATGAAGTCAAAGCGAAATGCCCTTTTCAAAACATTTTCAAACACACACGTAAAGCAATTTTAAATGAGCTAAAGCAACTAAGAGCCCAGATAACTATGGATGGAAAGGGTGCTAATACCTTCCTTTTCATAACCTTCTCCCTTACTCGTAATCTAACAAAGGTCTTTTCCTATTCTTTTCACCTTCCCTTAATTGGATAAAAGAAAAGTCGGTGGCGACTCTTGTTATCCGCAACATTTGTGATCAAACGCAAAACAATCCAAAGTCGCTTCTCCCATCAGACACACTGTGACTTTAACACTTTGACTCAAGTTTAGGATTTAGCAAGATAATGGATACCAAAACTAATCAGATTAAATCAAAGAAGTTTATAAGCAGTTGTTTGCAAATCAGAAAAATAAAGGAATAATCCCATCAACAAGCCTGATGGTGATTTCTGCACAAGACATTCAAAGCATAAATCTACAAATCAGACATAGGAAATCCTTCTACATCTGGCACATCCACTTGAGCTTTGAGACACTCCAACTCTCCAACAAGAAGGGACAATTGAGTTTCTTTCTTGGATTCGGATTCGTATGCCAACTTCCGATTATGCATTTGCTTCTTCAAGTCTTCGATTTGAGCTTTGTACTTCTTTTCCAGACCGATGATGATCTTCTGGTGTTCTTCCATGGAAATGGAGAAATCTTCAACTCTAGAACTCTTCTTGGTTGAATCGGATGCTTCTCCTTTGAAATACTTGAGCTCATGAGTCAACTGGTTCTTTGTTTGAGTTGCAACAAGACAGCCATCGCTAAGGTCTCTTTTTTCAAAAGGAGATTCCGAGCAAGCACTCGCTCATAATCTCCTTTAGAAATAGAATCGAATTGACCGTGGATAAAAGGTTGCAGCCCAAAGAATAGAAGGCCACCGACGATCACTATTCTTGTCTTTGATCCATTGGATGTAAGAAGCATAGGCCGTAGGGTCTTTCTTACCAAAATACCGTCCTCCTTCAAGATGATGCTTTTCCATACTTGAGCAGCTTTGGTTATCATCCAGAACATCAGCACATCATAGAACGTAGTTTCTCGCACAAAACTCTCATCGAGATCCCAACAAAGCATAACACAATTGTCTCAAAGAAAGAATCGGGTTATAGTTTATACCTCCCCTTATGCCCATGAGAGGGGCGTTAGGGAAGTCTCCACAGCGGATGATGATCTTCTCACTCTCGGTCTTGGACATCTCGCGTCGACTCCAACCAATATCGTGAGATGCGAGGCCCATCACTTGGAACCCATCTTATAGTATGCCGAGTGTCAACAAAAGCGCCATTCGAGGAAGAAACCTCAAACCAAGGGTATAACAATGGCGCACATCGCCATAACTCCACCTTTCCCTTTGAAGCTTCTAGATTGATGGAATGATAAACGCCTCCCAACAGAGTCGGAACTGGATTTTGCTGGATGAAAATGGAGACGGCGTTCATGTCAACAAATTTTGGCTCATTCGGGAATAAGCACATCCCGTAGATGCAACAGGCTAGAATGGCATTGAAGCTCTTCCAATCCTTCTTGGAAACTCTGGCATTACCTTCCTGTAGAAGAAAACCCAAATGAAAGCCTTTCACGGCACCCTTGCTCGCAACATTGGCGGACACCATGATTTCTCCAAGTGAAGAGCTTTGGCAACTGATCATCGGTGGTCTCTCCATAAAAGCATGGAAAGGAACTTGATGCAAAATAGGAATGTCCAGGATGCTAGAATACTCCTCCAATGTAGGCATCAACAAATAGTCAGGAAATACAAAGCACCTCAACTCACGGTCATAGAACTGGAAAAGGGCCTGGAGCCCGTTCTTCTGATATTCGGTCAAAGGAGATTTCAACCATGTCAGAATTCTTCCATAATCCCTGGTAAAGGCAACAAAATTCTCCGGAGGATTTGTTAGCCATGAAGAGGAGATTCTCAAGAGCAGGAGTGGGGAACTTGTACACTGGATGATGTCTCTGATTGTTCTTCTTTTCAGTATCCATCTTCCAACATAACCCGACAACTAGACTCAGGCGAGAAATCCTGGAAATAACAAATATGCATGTTAGAAATATGCAGATAAAAGGTTTTTTATGAATGCAATGTTTTGGAACCATATCCTGTATGTCGGACCACTGATGTACTAAAGCCCTCAAATGTCTCAAAGTCTAAGGTTCACACCAATGAGATATCACAAAGAAGCTGAATATCATAGGTTCAAAGGTCCGGCATCAAACTGGAATCTCATAGAAAATACTAGAAAATACCGAGTCACCATCAATAACAAAGTCACCGGCAGTAACAAGTGACCAACAGTTCCTGTAGTAACGATATCCCACCCCAACTCACAAGGTGATTCTAGACTCAACAAGGGGTCCTTAATGATAGTCAAAGTCGACGATCCTTTATCGAGTACTTCGTTGACTACACAACAGGGTGTAGGGAGAAAGCACCGTCAGTCGAATCTCGTCTGAATTCGGTACTCCATGCCTCCTTACACGCACCACGGGATGCGGGATTCGACATGGACATCCATCTAGCCTATGTGTCATCGTCGGTAGTGGGCCTTTACCAAGACAAAGAATAAATTGCAGTGATATATGAAAGCAGTAAATATGCCACATAGAATGCAATGTAGAGCATACAAGGGATGATAAAGCGAATAAACAGACAAACACCCAATAGACATGAAAAGGAAAGCTAGGATCAACTCCTGATCGGACCAGCAAGAGGTTTGTACGATCCCCAGCAGAGTCGCCAGCTGAAATCACCCGGCTGAACCTCCGACTGATAACCGGTATCAATAGAGTCACCATCGAATGTCTTTTATCTCACGACGGAGAAAGGAAAACATCGAGTAAACCTGAGGGGAGAAATCGCGGTCCTATGACCGAGAGATCAAGAGAATCTAGGTAAGGGAGTTAGTTACGCGAGGGGAAGGGATTAGTACCCCACACGCCCGTAGTACTCTATGGTATCCACTTTCTATTTCTAGCTAGAGGGTGTGTTATGTCTATCTATGCTTAATCGCTTTTATGCAGTGTAGAAGAAAAGTGAAAATAAAGAAACCACGGGGAAAAGAAGGAAGTATTTACGAAGTTTGCTCGATCGAGCCCCGTGACAAGATGCCTACGTATTCCCGCGTGCAATGGGAAAGTCAGAGCGTTATAGTTCGGCTCACTTGTTTTGGTGGGTTTTGTGTTTTTTACTTGCGAAAAGGTTTCAAACACAAAAAGAAAAGCGCGCAAAGGAGAAAAGAGTTTGTGTTGGTTGGTTGCTTTTACCTTGAGAAAGGAGTTTAAACCATTATTAAGCATTTTGTTTTCAGAGAGAAAGAAAAGCAGGTTTTAGTTTAAATCACATACAAGGATGCAAAAGAAACTAGCAAAACAAAAGGGAGACTAGCTAAGAACTAACCCTAATGTTGTCATGCAAAGGTTGAACCTACGGTGTAGGATGCAAGGGAATCTCTACCTATGTTGACATGCGAAGGATGTGGATCCTAATGTCTAGGCTAAAGAACCAATCTTAACCAAGCTCCTGGGGAAAGGAAAGAAAACAAGCAAAGCAAGCACTAATCACAAGTAGAATTTCCCTAAACGGGTCTTTAAATAAACCAGAGGGGTTCCTGAACATGCTCCAACTACGGAAGCCCCATCATGCATCTCTATTCCTACTTCTCATGATATCTAGGAAAGCTGTAAGAGAATGCAATAAATGGTGTAGAAACGACCAAACGGATATAGAATCCGAAGAGCACCGCAAGCTATATAAATAATCCGGAAAACTTCAAGTACTGCAGCCATGCAATAAGAGTAAACCGGTGAGAATTGTTCAAAGCATCAAAACAAGCGGAATACGTAGAATACGATCCGGGCGATAATGCCCGCAAGAACGAGATTAGAACAAGCGACACGACATGGGAAGTGTGTACACGAGGTGTACAATCTCAAGCAACACCTGCAAGAAGGGAGTTAGACCCAAGGAGCAAGCAAAAGGAATGCATACGTATGTACGCAAATATCGGAGAAATATGTCACATGTATATGCAACACAAGTCACTGCATGAAATAGAGCACAAACAGTAGCTAGGCATAGCTAGGGTGACTACTATTTGCCATTAGAATCGAGAAAAACAAAAAAATGCACCAAGAGACCGCTGCCCAGATATCGCTGAAGCCGCCCAAACAGGCCAACGCACTTAGCGTGCTATAGACCGTGCTAAGTGCGACCTGCAAAACAAAAGCCAGTGAGTTTGGCGCTTAGCGCGCTCCTGGTGACGCTAAGCGCGACCTGCAACCTGCAAGAATGTCATTTTTGGTCCGGACCACGTATTTATGATGCTCTCATGCAATAATATGGTCCATACTGTTAGGCCACCGTAACATAGTGAATGAAAATCGAATGAACATGCGAGGAATGCAAATCGAACGATAAAACCAATGTTCATAGCAAAGTAATGAATAAACATGCGAGGAATGTGAATCGAACGATAAAACCAATGTTCATATACATGTAATGAAAGAACATGCGAGGAATGCAAATCGAATCGATAAAACCAATGTTCATAAACATGTAGCAATGCATGAACATGCGAGGAATGCAAATCAAATCGATAAAACCAATGTTCATATACATGTAATGAAAGAACATGCGAGGAATGCAAATCGAAT
Source organism: Vicia sativa (assembly GCA_021764765.1). Taxonomy (NCBI): domain Eukaryota; kingdom Viridiplantae; phylum Streptophyta; class Magnoliopsida; order Fabales; family Fabaceae; genus Vicia; species Vicia sativa. The sequence goes on from CM038792.1 coordinate 277,553,659, forward strand.
CGATAAAACCAATGTTCATATACATGTAGCAATGCATGAACATGTGAGGAATGCAAATCAAATCGATAAAACCAATGTTCATATACATGTAGCAATGCATGAACATGCGAGGAATGCAAATCGAATCGATAAAACCAATGTTCATATATGCGTGAACATGCAAGGAATGTAAATCGAACCGATAAAACCAATGTTCATATACATGGAGCAATGCATGAACATGCGAGGAATGTAAATCGAATCGATAAAACCAATGTTCATATACATGGAGCAATGCATGAACATGCGAGGAATGCAAATCGAATCGATAAAACCAATGTTCATATACATGTAGCAATGCATGAACATGCGAGGAATGCAAATCGAATCGATAAAACCAATGTTCATATACATGGAGCAATGCATGAACATGCGAGGAATGTAAATCGAATCGATAAAACCAATGTTCATATACATGTAGCTATGCAAGCTAGTCATGACATTTAGAGGTTTTCCTTCAAAGAATCTAAGTCATGCATTAACACAAACACTTGGAATGCATATGCAATGGACTTATGTACAATGCACGCGAATATAATGAACTAAATGCTTGGATATCTACATGTCGAATGCAAATTATGCTTCAAGTCACCATGAATCGATGCAAAAAATCAAGCTAAATACTCTCTAATGCATGAGCATGCAATAAGTGACGCAAGATGCATGAATTTGCGACTCGTCTACAGGGGATACACAAATGCACAAAGATATATGCATGTTATGTACAAAATTCTCACTCCGACATGAATAAGGCGGCAAAATTCAATTCAAATCAAAGAATTCGAGAGTACAAGTTCTAGATTCAGAATCTACATTGAATTTGTATGCAATTTCAGTATTCAATTCAAGAAAAGCTGAAAGCCAGAAACAACTTAAAATAAGTGCTTATTTGAACCTAACACTTACTTGAACTTGAAGCTTGAGTCAAATTGAAGAGGAATTCCTTGTGCTCTTCAAAGAAAATACCAAATCAGTGATGGATTAATGATAATCTTCAGAATTAGCCTTGAATTCTTGAAGAAATCTTGAATTTCAATGGAGGATCGAAGAAGATGAAGGAGAAATTTTAATCTTGCAATTGGAGAAGAAATTAAGATGAAATCGCTCCTTCCATGTCGATGCAGAGGAAGTAGAGGATGATATCGTTGAAGAGAGAAGTGTTGCGATGGAGAAAACCGAATTTATGTGTCGCGCTTAGCACGGGTCAGGATCAAGAAGATGTCGAATGGAGGTCCGTATGGCCTCGTGGTGGTGGCTTGAGGAAAGTTGTAGTTTGAACTTTGTTCTTTGAGTTTTGTGCTTTGGAATTTGAGAGAATGGAGAGTGTGTGGTAGTGGAAATTAAGCAAATGGTTGTGTTGTTGTGATTTGTGAAGAGGAAAATCTATTTATAGCTTTGGATCCATAATCAAGCCCAAATTATGATTATCCTAATAATTTTCAGAATTAATCAAAAACAAACAAACTGCGGAATTTGGAGTCTGAGCGTGAACGGTGTGTCCGTAATGCGATTTTGCTTGAGGGAATCAAAATCCCGACAAGATCCGTGAACGGTCAAGGAAATAAGAATTCTTTGAAGTTTCACGCTAATTTGGACCATCGACACATGCCAAATTTTATTTATATTTTTCGTAAAATGCCTCGAACGAGGATCTTCCGATCGAATTTGCAAGTGAGTGTTTGTGAGATAAACAAAGCTAACATAATTTATGAACTTTGGCACTAGTCCCATCTTGTTTCAATGAAAATTGAATTAGATACGACTTTCCAAAGCTCATGTATCGATGAAACCGCCACCACCACAAAATCAATTTCAAAGAACAAAATTTGCATCGATCGGTGAAAATCAACTCCGAGCTGCAAACGAAAGTTGTAAAGGACTTCAATGTGGAATTTTAGAAATTGGTCCCGCCAATTTCGAGCCCATCTAGGAGATAAAGATCTTTAGTGAGCCAAAATGCACGGTTCGGCACTAAAATCAAGATGATTCATCGAGAACTATTTTTTGAGGACCTTCCTCACAAAATAAACTCGGCCTTCAAATGAAAGTTGTAGACGATAATGGGAGGGAGCTGCTTGTCAAAAATCAACAGAAAATACCCAAGGAGATGAGATATGCCTCGAATGCCCAAACGCATCAAGGCCCGAATCGCTTTATTAGGAAGAGTTGTGACACCCCAAATAATTCAATATTTAAAATGATTAGAATTTTTAATTATTAATTTAATTAGAGTTTAATTATTAATATTTGGAATTATTGGAATTAATTTATTAAATAAAGGAAAGGAGGAATTGGGAGTATGAGGAGTAATGGGGGGTGTGACGGGTAAAATACTCTACCTATCCTAATTATTATTTTAATTTTATTTATTGAAATAATAAAAGGAATAATAAAAGGGAAAATAAGGAAAAAGAGGAATATAAGGTTTTTCATCAATCGTAACATTGGAGAAGAGAGGAGAAAGAGGAAAAGAGTGAAAGTTGCCGGAATTCGAAGAACCCAGAAGGTAAGGGGTGATTTCGATTAATTAACATGTATTATCGATTTTGATTTCAATAGAATTGATCGTAGTATGTCAAAAATATCAATTTAGTAATTCTAGGTTTTCGTAGAATTATCCCAATTGGTGTCGGATTGTGTAGAATTGAGAAATTTGTATATTATAGGGTCATTAGGAATGATCAGAGTATGTTATATTACATGTAACTGTTGTTGGATTATGCAATTATATTGTGTTTGAATGTTGGGGTTCGTGTGGGATTGATAGGAAGTGAGTGGGTATCCATGGAACTATCAAAACTGCATAATTTTGCCTCTGCAGGTCGCAGGAACCGGTTCCCATGTGGGAGGAACCGGGTTCCTGGTATAAAAACCAGAAAAGGAACATTCTGGGTTGCTGGGAACCGGGTTCCCAGTTCATTTTTTTCAAAGAAAACTGATTTTTCTGCTGGGAACCGGGTTCTTGCCTGGAGGATCCGGGTTCCCCATACATTTTTCCAGGGGGCGTGTTTTTGAACTTTGTAGGAACCGAGTTCTCCCTGGGAGCAACCGGGTTCCACTGTTACTTTTTGAAAAATTACAAACTTTAAAAATTCATAAGTTTCAAACCGTAAGCCCGTTTTGAGCGCCGTTTTGGACGTTGTTACTTGGTGTATATGCGGTAGTATACCTGTGGCAATTGATTGTATCAAGATTTTGGTGAATGGAATGCATGTTTATGCTGTTTGGTGTGTTCATGATCATTGAGGACATCATGTTTTGGTTTTGATTCGGTTTATCATAATTGGTGTATTCATGATTGTATTGATATCATGTGTTCTTTTGTTGGTGTTGTATATACCTGGTAGTTGTTGATCTTAGTTGTTGTTGTTGTGGTATATACTGGTGATAGTCTTACTAGTTGAAGGGTAAGCGTTTGGCATATTTATGCTTTGTGATGATTTATTTCATGATAGGTGATGATATCATATTGTGGTTGATGATGGTTTATGATGTCTGATGTGGTCATAACCTGTGTTGAATGTTGCATGCTGGTGTTGTGCATGCATATGCATTATGGTGAAGTTAATTCCCATTGTGTGGAATTTGACTTGTATTGCCAATAACCGCATCTCGGTGATGATGGGTGCTAGGTCGGATTCGTGTCCGGTGATTATGGACGAATCGATGATTACCGATCCCGTGATGATGGATTAGTGTGTGTGACTTGGTCACGCTTTGGTACCACATGCATTGAGTCTGCATTTGATTTGTATGGGATTGTAACATGTTACGATGGTTTCCAATGTTACAATTGTTGTTTTTGTTGTGCATAATGAAATGTGTGGTTGTAATTGTGTATTGAACTCAATTATGCTAGAATGGGTGGATTAATATACTTGTGATATTATGTTATCGAGGAACTTATAATGCACATTAATTATGAAGAAATCTCACCCTTACTTTAATGATTTCAAATTAAAGTTAGCTCATGAGTTGGTGAGGATGGCTCTGAGCTATGTTATTTTGAGTCCGCGTGTCGTGTCATGCTCGATAGGTTGTAACACCGGGAACGCTTTGAGAAATTATTTAGTATTCAATTGTTATTTGAGTTACTTTGGGAATAATTATGAATTGGTTTTATTCCGCTTTGGTTTTGTGGTATTTTCCACCGTAAAACATGATATCAACTTGATTGGTTATTTTGATAAGTCCTTCAAGGAAGCATGGCTACTGCTTATTGAAGTCTTATTTATTTCCGAATTGTGACATCCCTTGTTTTACGTGTTACTCGATTTAATTAATATATTCGCGGGTATTTTAGAAGGTGTTACAAAATGGTATCGTGAGCATAGTCGGTCACGTGACCAGTGTCTTAATGTCATTATCCTTTGTACGCCGACAAGTGTGTACAACACCGCTTCGGTACTTGTTGCTTTTCCGATTGATTATTTGAGTAGTGTGAAACTAAGTGGAGGAGAAGAGATGCTTCCTGATATGTTCCAATTGTAAGTCATTGGTAAGAGGTACCGCTGAGAAGACAAAGGCAAGTGTGGTTAGAGTTGTTGGAATCGCTTGGACCGTGAGTCATAGTTGGAAGTGCAAAGGCGAGTACGATTCGAGAATCGAAAGTGTTGGTAATGTTGGTTTATACTCCAAGATGATTATCGGATGTCTATAGACAAATTGAGGACTTGATCACCCTTAATATCTTGTTGATAGTAGACGAATCGTATTGGATGGTATATAATTGTCTTACTATCTAAATGGGACATAATGTGATGAATATGAATGAAGTTTGGTAGAAGCCAGAACCATATGAGTTGACGAATACTCTAATAAGGACAATGCATTAAGATGGATGATCGATTTAGCAATTATTAATGATGGTGCGGTGGTGTTTATTTTGTATTCTTCGACTGAAGCGAAAGCAAAGACTAAGAGTAATGAATTGCAGAATGAATTTCCAAGTGTTTCCGAAGACGTTAGTGAATTCCACATGAGAGAGAAGTGGAATTTACTCTAGATTTGATTCTTGAACTAGTCCGGTGTCGATGACGCCTTGTCGCATGTCGGCATCCGAATTGTCGGAATTGAAGAAACAGCTTAAAAGAGTTACTTGAGAAGAAGTTTATCCGCCCAAGTGTTTCCCGTGGGTACCCGTGTTGTTGGTTAGAAGAAGGAAGGCTCAATGAGATTATGTGTTGATTAGAGGCGTTGAACAAAGTTACAATCAAGAATCGGTATCCTTTGCCGAGGATTGATGATTTGATGGATCAACTAGTTGAGGTTGTGTATTCAAGAAGATTGATCCGAGGTCCGGATATCATCGATTCGTGAAGACGGGGATATTCGTAAAACCCATTTAGAACGAGGTATGGACATTATGAGTATTCTGTTATGCCGTTTGGAGTTACTAATGCACCTGGTGTTATCATGGAGTATATGAACAGGATATTTCATCCGTATCTTGATAAGTTTGTGGTGGTATTTATCGATGACATTTTTATCTATTTAAAGAGTAATGAAGAGCATGCGTAACATCTCGAGTTGTATTGGAATTGTTGAAAGAGAAGAAGCTTTATGCGGTTGTCCAAATGTGAATTCGTTAATGAAGTCGCTTTTCTTGGCCATGTAATTTCCAAGAATGGAATTGTTGTTGATCCTACGAAGGTAGAAGCAGTATCTCAGTGGGAAGCACCAAAGAATGCTTCTGAGATCCGTAGTTTCTTGGTCTTGCAAGTTATTACAGGAAGTTCATTGATGGATTTTCCAAATTAGCGTTGCAATTGACTAAGTTGACCAGAAAGGGACAGGTGCTTGTTTGGGATGCTGAATGTGAGAAAGGATTCCAAGAGCTGAAGAAGAGGTTGACTAGTGCTCCGATCTTGATTTTGCCGAATCCGGTGAAGTCTTTTGTTGTGTATTGTGATGCGTCATTGATGGGTTTAGGTGGTGTGTTGATGCAAGATAAGGTGTCAGGCTTATGCTTCGAGACAATTGAAGGTTCATGAAAGGAATTATCCGACTCATGATTTAGAATTGGCGAGTGGTATTTGTTTTGAAATTATGGAGGCATTACTTGTATGGTTCTCAATTTGAGGTATTCAAATGATCATAAGAGTGTGAGGTATCTCTTTGATCAAAAAGAACTCAACATGAGGCAGAGAAGGTGGTTAGAATTTCTGAAGGATTATGATTTTGGTTTGAATTACCATCCTGGTAAGGCAAACATTGTTGCAGATGCTTTAAGTAGGAAGTCTTTACATATGTCAATGTTGATGGTTCGCGAATTGGATTTAATTGAATAATTCAGAGATTTGAGTTTGGTATGTGAGACTACTCGATAGTGTGAAATTGGGTATGTTGAAGCTGCCTAGTGGTATTCTGGAGGAAATTCGAAATGGACAAAAATCTGATGTTGGTTTAGTTGATAAGTTGCTGTTGATCAACCAGGGTCAAGGAGGTGAGTTCTGAATTGACGAAAATGGAGTTATGAGATTTGGTAATAGGTGTGTTTTGATATTGCGTAGATTAGAAAGAGTATTTTGAAGGACATCGAGTGGGTCGAGTATGCATCCGGTGCTACTAAAATGTATCATGATTTGAAGAAGTTGTTTTGGTGGCCCGGAATGAAAAAGGAAATTCCGAGTTTGTTTATGCTTGTTTGGTTGTTCGTAAGTCGAAAATCGAACATCGAAACCGCCAGTTGATGGAACCGTTGTTTGTTCCATAATGGAAATGGGATGGCATTTCTATGGATTTTGTATCCTGGTTTGCCAAGGACAACGAAGAATTGTGATTCTATCTCGGTTATTGTCGATCGGTTGACGAAGTCTACTCATTTTATTCCGATAAGAATGGATTGTCCGATGGAGAGGTCAAGAGTCATATGTGGAGAAAATCATAAGTTTGCACGGTATTCCTTCTAGTATTGTGTCGGATTGAGATCCGAGGTTTATATAAGTTCGGACGGATTACAAGAAGCTTTGGGTACTAAGTTGCGATTGAGTTTCGCTTATCATCCATGCATGATGGTCGACGGAGAGGACGATCCAATGCCAGAGGATTTGTTGAGAGCTTATGTGTTGGAGAAAGGTGGAGCTTGGGATAATTACTTACCATTGATTGAGTTTACCTACAAAAATGGTTTTCATTCGAGTATTGATATGGCTCGGTTTGAGGCATTGTATGGTAGGAGGTGCCTGACACCGCTGTGTTGGTACGAATCGAGAGAGTGCTATGATTGGACCGGAAATTATCCAACACACTTCGTAAAAGATTAAAATGATTCAGAGAAGATGAGAGCTTCTAGTCGCCAAGAGTTATCACGATAAGAGGAGGAAAGATCTTGAGTTTAGTGAAGGAGAACATGTGTTTATGCGAATTACTCCAATGACTGGTATTGGTCGAGCTTTGAAGTCAAAGAAGTTGACTCCACGCTTTATTGGTCCGCTTTATTACGAAGAGAGTTGGGAAGGTTGCGTATCAGATTGCCTTACCACTGTCACTTGCAAATTTGCATGATGTTTTCCATGTATCTCATCTGAGGAAGTACATTACTGATTTGTCTCATGAGATTCAGGTAGATGATATACAGGTACGAGAGAATTTGACTATTGAGGCATTACCGCAGAATTGAGGATCGAAAGTTGAAGCAGCTAAGGGTAAAGAGATAGCTCGTAAAAGTAGCTTGGGGACCAAGCAGTGGAAATGTCACTTGGGAGTCGGAGAGTCGATGAAGGACTCGATCCCGAACTTTCATCTTAGGTATGTTTTCGAGGACTAAAACTCTTTTAGTAGGGAAGAGTGTGACACCCCAAATAATTAAATATTTAAAATAATTAGAATTTTTAATTATTAATTTAATTAGAGTTTAATTATTAATATTTGGAATTATTGGAATTAATTAATTAAATAAAGGAAAGGAGGAATTGGGAGTATGAGGAGTAATGGGGGGTGTGACAGGTAAAATACTCTACCTATCCTAATTATTATTTTAATTTTATTTATTGAATAATAAAATGAATAATAAAAGTGAAAAGAAGGAAAAACAGGAATATAAGGTTTTTCATCAATCGTAACATTGGAGAAGAGAGGAGAAAGAGGAAAAGAGTGAAAGTTGCTGGAATTCGAAGAACCCACAAGGTAAGGGGTGATTTCGATTAATTAACATGTATTATCGGTTTTGATTTCAATAGAATTGATCGTAGTATGTCAAGAATCTCAATTTAGTAATTCTAGGTTTTCGTAGAATTATCCCAATTGGTGTCGGATTGTGTAGAATTGAGAAATTTGTATGTTATAGGGTCATTAGGAATGATCGTAGTATGTTATATTGCATGTTACCGCTGTTGGATTGTGCAATTATATTGTGTTTGAATGTTGGGTTCGTGTGGGATTGATAGGAAGTGAGTGGATATGCATGGAACTCAAAACCGCATAATTTTGCTCTCGCAGTCGCAGGAACCGTTCTCGTATAAAACCAAAAGGAACATTGGTTGCTGGAACCGGTTCTCCTCGGGAGGAACCGTTCCCAATTCATTTTTTCAAAGAAAACGATGTCATTGGAACCGGTTCGCTCGAGGATCCGGTTCCCATACATTTTTCTAGGGGGCGTGTTTTTGAACTTTATGGGAACCGGGTTCTCCCTGGGAGGAACCGGGTTCCACTGTTACTTTTTGAAAAATTACAAACTTTAAAAATTCATAAGTTTCAAACCGTAAGTCCGTTTTGAGCGTCGTTTTGGACGTTGTTTCTTAAATTTAATGTTCTATTTTATGAAATAAAGGGAATTCCTGTAACTTGAAATTATTTTGAAAATGTGTCGAATTCCGAATTAAGTGGTTTGTTATTCAATGCATACTTGGTGTATATGCGGTAGTATACCTGTGGCAATTGATTGTATCAGGATTTTGGTTAATGGAATGCATGTTTATGTTGTTTGGTGTGTGCATGATTGTTGAGGACATCATGTTTTGGTTTTGATTCGGTTTATGATGATTGGTGTACTCATGATTGTATTGATATCATGTGTTTTTTTGTTGGTGTTGTATATACCTGGTAGTTGTTGATCTTAGTTGTTGTTGTTGTGGTATATACTGGTGATAGTCTTACTAGTTGAAGGGTAAGCGTTTGGCATATTTATGCTTTGTGATGATTTATTTCATGATAGGTGATGATATCATGTTGTGGTTGATGATGGTTTATGATGTCTGATGTGGTCATAACCTGTGTTGAATGTTGCATGCTGGTGTTTGCATGCATATGCATTCTGGGGAAGTTAATTCCCATTGTGTGGAATTTTTTAAAGTGGATTACAAGAAAGCATACGACTCGGTGGATTGGAATTTCTTAATTTTAGCAATAGAGAAAATGGGATTTCAAGAGAAATGGCGATGCTAGATTTTAGAATGCTTAAGGTCAGTGACTGTTTCGGTGCTTATAAATGGAAGCCCCCTGAGGAATTTAAGATGGGTTGTGGGTTGAGACAAGGAGACCCGTTATCATTGTTCCTATTCTTAATTGTAGTTGAAGGTTTTATTTAATTAATGAAGAAAGCTATTGATACAAAGTGGTTTTCAGGATACAAATTTGAGTTTGACAAAAACGATTCTCCCACCTCCAATATGCGACGACACAATGATCATTAGTGAGAAAATTTGGACCAATATCCGAACCATAAAGTCGATCTTGTTGCTTCTTGAATCCATGTACAAGTTGAAAGTAAATTTTCAAAAAGTTCGATTGGGGATTAACGTAACTCAAAGTCGGAATGTAGAGGTGGTAAACATACTCCAAAGAATAGGCTCTACTCCGCTCTTGTATCTCGGCTGCCAATTGGGGAAAATCCGAATCGGAAAGAGACTTGGAAATAGGTGATAAACATAGTGAAATCAAGATTGAGCATGTGGAAGAACAAAATTTATCTATAGGTGGGTGGTAGTAATACTAAAATATGTGTTGTTTGCAATTCTGGTTTATTATCTCCCCTTTTTAAAGGCCCTAACATGTATAATTTAAAAACTAGAGTCTATCTTTGCATAATTTTTATGGGGGGTTGTGAGGAAGTGAGGAAAATAAATTGGGTTAAATGAGAATTAGTATGTAGATTGATTGAGTATGGAGGTTTGGGGATTAGGAACCTTAGGAAGGTTAACTTCTCACTGTTGGGAAAATGGGTGTGAAAGGTGGTTAGTGAAAGGAAAGGCATTTGGTTCGAAGTATTATTCAATGGATACAGGATGAGGGACAGGGCTTTAAACTCAGGTGAAAGAGATGTACAAAAATATGGAGGCGGATAATCAACAACATACAAGTCACCCGTGGGGAACAATTTGGAGTAAAGAGATACCATCGAAAGTATCGTGTTTGGTGCGGAGAGTTTTTCAAAATAGAATACCTACAAAAGATAATCTAGCTCGAAAGGGAGTCCTATCTAATAGTCAAATAGGCTGTGTCGGGGGTGAGGGGGAGAGGAATCAGTATCTCACATTTTCTTTGAGTGCCCAAAACTTGCATGTACATGGAGTCTCATTTGCAAATGGATTAGAGTGTTTTCAAGTCTACACAACATCGAATGGCAACATCTCCAACAGTTTGAAGGTTTGTTTGGAACACAAAGAGTTAAAAAATTGAAGATGAGAGTTATTTGGGCAGCTTGTGTGTGATGTATAATGGAGATACATGAATATTAAAGTATTTCAGAACGAGGAAATTCAAATGGATAAACTGGTAGAAGATTCAAGATTTTGGCGTGAGATGGCTTAAACTAAAATAAAGTGCTATTGATGATGACATCGCCATTGGTGCAAGAGTCCAAATCCATGTTTCAAAGATAATTTATGCTTGAGCACTTGGAGGTTCGAGATTCGTGGTATCGATCTTCGTGTGGCATCCGAGCATCATTCGAATGAATCAACTCGCCTAACTAGTTTTTCCGGTTTGACAGTTGTTTGTTTTGTATCACCACTACTGCTACGGAGCTGATGGTTTGGTTCTTGGGTGAGAAATGGTTGTATTAAAGGAGAAAACTAGATTTTGCTTTGCTTTTAGTTTAGAGGCTGCTGTGTGGTGACATTTATAATTGTTTTGTTTTACTTAAAATGTATTTATCAGTTCATGTATGTAGTTGGTTGAGAGTTGTTTGGGTTTGTTTACTTGGCAATTGATCTGCTTGTGGTTTTAAGTTGTACTGGTGCTATAATTGGCATTTCTTATTCATAGTTAATGCTATTTTTTTCCCTTTCAAAACAAATGGGAGCGGTTCTAACCGTCTGCTATATATAAGTCCCACAATATTTCATTTCAAGTATTATCTTATTTTTCACTTTCAAACTACATATCTTTGACTTCATTGATTCGAGTGTTGGATCAGAAGTGTTTGTTGCTACACTAGAAGAGCTCGCTCATCTTTTCCATATTACATATTTCTTGTTCCATCTCGGAATAATGGCACCATTTGTGAGAATCGACTCCTAATTATAATTCATTTAATTCAGAAAGTCATGTCTTATCGACAACGATATCGCGGCGATTATGATTAAGATCTCGATTCAACTACCATAGTTACCTCAAGTGCATCTATTTTAAGATTGCCAACAAACCTCGTTGTTTCCCCTACTGACAGAGGATCATCCAGCAAGATGGAGCTAGACAAGAAACCTTCGATAAGGAATTCCTTAAAGTCGATGACAACGAAAGAGAAACCGAAGAAAGAAATATATGCCCGAGGTTTTCGAGACAACACAAGTTAGAAGGAATCACTAACGTGACACTTTTGTTAGTAGTGATTGTCGCTATGGATATCCATGCAATATCAGGATCCTTATCGATAACAAAAGTTCGTGTAATTTCAAGTACGCCAACATCTTTGTGAGACTCGGGCTAGGAAAAGAGGACCTAGTAACAACATGTGAAGGTAAGACTCTCTCTGCATTTAATGAATAATCCACTCACCCTGACATTACTAAAGAATTGTTAGTTTCTATTAGAGAAGGAAATAATAAGAGGTCATTGAATGTGTACTTCTTAGTGATCCTGTGAAAGTATTTACAATTGCATCATATATCACATTTTTTCCTTGCAACACTAGATGCAATAGCTTCCACTATACACCTGAAGATGAAATACCACATCTGCCTGTTATACCAAATCTTATTTTGAAAGACTTACAAGGCCCCGCCTAATTCACGAGACTACCACGAAAGACCCAGCCACCGCCTCACTCTTAAAAAGAATGTAAAGAAAACCCTTACCCTTGCCATATATGTAGTTGGTCTCGCGTGAAGATAAAACCATGCTAGGTGACATGCCCCAACCCTATGTGGGTACCAAAGTGAAGACATCGGGCTGATTCAAGAAAGAAACTTTGAGATAGGTAACTTGTAACGCCTAATTTAATTAATTATTTAATTAAATTTTATAGGATTTAATTATTGGATTATTAAATTAAAGTTGGATTTTATTCGTTAGTCAAGAATTAATTAAGTTGATTACGTTGAAGAAATAATATTAGAATGTATTAGTATTTTTATAATTATTAATTAAATATGGATGAGTTGGTTATAGAGGTGAAATAGCATTTTGAGGAGTAATAGTTAGTAGACCCAATAAGAGTTTAGTAGCCCATTAGTATTTTAAGTGGCTTAAGTAGTAGTTGGAAGTGGCATTATTAAAGGAAACAAATATCACTTACAGTAGCACTAGTACTTAGAAAAAAGAAAGGAAAAGAAGAACACCACGTACAGTAGCAGGAGAGAAGAAATGGAATTGGGAATAAGGGTTTTCTAGAAGTTGGGGAAAAGCTCAAATTGTAGTCCGAGAGTGGTTGTTTTCGATCAAGTTTTTCGAGCTCTCTCTGTAATACCCCAATATTTCGATTATTAAATAATTCGAATTTTTAATTATTTATGTAATTAGAAATTTAATTATTGGTATTATTGGAATTAATTAAAATAAAATAAGAAGGTTGATTTTGGTGTAAAGAGTAGAGGAGGGGGTGTGAGGAGTAAAAGACTCCAACCTTATTTTATTATTATTATTATAGAATAATAAGGAAAAAAAGAAGAGAATAGAGAACCATTTGGGAAAAACAGTTCTACGTGAAAGTGAGAAGAGGCAGAAGAAAGAGAAGAACCAAAGAGTTACAGAATTCAAGAATTGCTAAGGTAAGGGGTGATTTCTTCTAATTGCTATGCCTTATAGATTTTGGGATCAATAGAATGGATGAGTAGTTAGAAATCAGAATTTAGGATTTTCTAGGTTATGGAATTGTCCCTAATGTTGTCGAATTGCATGGAACTGAACCAATCGTATGTTATAAGATTGTTAGGAATGGTTGAATTATGTTATATGGCATTACGTTGATGTTTATTGGATGATTCTGGTGTTATTTGATGTTGTGGTTCGTAATGGAATGTTGGAATTGAGTTAGAATCAGCATGCTGTCAAGAAAATGTATTTTCGCTATTGCAGGTCGCAGGAACCTGCCTCGTGGGAGGAACCGGGTTCCTGGTATAGTTTCCAGAGAGGTGGATTTTCTGTGTTTGAGGAACCGCCTCGTGGGAGGAACCGGTTCCCAGTGTTTTTCAAGAAAAGGAGGTTTTGAACGAGGAACCGCCTCGTGTGGGAGGAACCGGGTTCCCAGTACATTTTCTAGAGAGCGTGTTTTTCACAATCGTGGGGAACTGGGTTCTCCCTGGGAGGAACCAGTTACCACTGTAACATTTCTGAAAAATAATAAACTTTGAAAATTCATAAGTTTCAAACCGTAAGTCCGTTTTAATCGCCGTTTTGGACAAGATTTCTAAATTAAATAATCTATTTTATGAAAATGAGAAAATAATAATTAATTGGTTTTAAATGGGGAAGTCTTAGTTTTCCGATGTTGTGGTTGTTTATACCTAGTATACTTGGCATATGGGATTAGTCTGATGTTGTACTATCGTATTGGGTACATGTTGATGCTTGAGTATGTTGTTGATGGTTATTATGTGTTGGTGTTAATGATGGCATTACTGGTTGATAAGTAATTGCTTGTATGTTTATGCTATTGGTAATGTTCATGATTGTTGTCGATATCATATATTGTTGAATGTTGCATGCTGTTGATGTGCATGCATATACATTTGGTGGTAGCTAATTCCCATTGTGTGGAATTAGTGAGTTGGCCAATATCCGTTGCCGATTTGGAATGGGCGGTGAGGTTTTATCTATGTCCAATTTGGAATGGAATAGATGTTAATGTTGTGTCCGAGTTGGAATGGAACAGTATGTGAATTTAGTTCACTGTTGGTACCACATGCATAGAGTCTTGCATCGTATTTTGTATGAATTATAACATGATAGGATGGTTTCCAGTGTTATAATCTTGTTTTTGTGAATGATGTATCTTATGATTTGGATTGTGAAATAAATTTGATTATGCTGAATAGGGTAGACTAATAACTTATGAAACTCTATTGTTTTGATGAATTTATAATGCATCTTAATTATGTTGAAATCTCACCCTTACTTTGATGATTTCAGATTGAAGCTTTAGAGGCTTAGGAGATTGGTGAGGATGGCTCGTAGAGCTATGCTTTTATATTATTCGCATGTCGGTGTCATTCTCAGGTCTTGTAACACTGGGGAACATTTGGTTTAGAGTTATAATTAAACTCTGTTGATTTATTTAAGATTATTTTTGGATAATTGTTGTGAACTAAGGTGTTGACCTTGAAGTTTTGTTGGTTTTGGATTTATCCAAGTTTTGAGAATAATTTCGTTGTGTAGAACATGTTTCTTTTATGATTATTTAATTTATGTTCTTCAGTAAAGCATGACCGTATATGAATTTTATTTTGATGAATTGTGATGCCCTTTTGTACATGTTAAACTCTGAATTTATTATGTAATTGTGGGTATTTTAGAAGGGTGTTACACTCTCCAATCCAAAGGTAAGGGATGAAGTTCGATTTATATAATCATTTGTATGATGATTTTTATGTGGGATTTAGGGTGTATAAATTCCCTGTAGATTCAATGCTTTGTGATGAAATTGATAGATTAGTATTGAAAATATTGTTGTCTGTTAATTGTTGTTGTTGCTAGTACTGTGTTGGTGTGATTATGTGTCTAGTTATATTGGTAGATAGAAGTTGTATTTTTGGAAAATAAGTTGATTATGGGTTGAACTGTTAGAACACATAGTGCTGGAAAAATAAGGAAATGATGAAGGAGATGAAGTTGTAAGGGGACGGTTTAGGTAGTTGTTTTGGCATTACTTTTAGGAACCTTTAAGTATGATGAATACATGTGCTAGTAGTATAGTCGAGTCATAATAATGATTATAATAGTGAATTTAACATGTGTATGCCAAAATAGACTAGTTTTGTTGGGTATAATTGATGTCTAGAAGTTCGATGGTGCGTAACTGATGGACCGTAACTTCGGCCTCGATGGGAAGCTCTGGCGATGGTGCGTAACGATGGCGTAACTCCGATGCCACCAGCTTCGATGGTGCATAACTCGATGGTCCGTAACTTCGTGGTGCGTGTTTCGATGGGCGTAAGTTCGATGGGCGCGGAACTTTGATGGTCCGTAACTTCGATGGTGCAAAAGTTCGGCGTAAGTTCGATGGCGCATAACTTCGATGGTCCGTAACTCGGCGATGCGTAAATTCTAATGGGCGTAAGTTCGATGGTGCAAAAGTTTTGATGGTCTAGAACTTCTGATGGTGCGAGTTCGATGGGCGTAAGTTCGATGGTGCATAACTTCCGATGGTGCGTAAATTCGATGGGCGGAAGTTCGATGGTGCAAAACTTATGATGGTCCGTAACTCGATGGTGCGTAAGTTCGACGGCATAATTTCGATGGGCGAAGTTCGATGGTCCATAAGTAGGAACTTCAAGTAGGGATGAGTCAATGTATGGAGAAGGCGCGGCGCTCCCGAGCGCCGCCGCACTATAGTTTTTCACCATGAGCCGACCTAAGGACCCATGAGTCGGCTCATGCAGTCTTTGAGGAATTTGCTCATTTTGGATGTTTTCACTTTCACCGTTTGAAGCATGATTTTGTTGATGATGATTTGCATAATGTAAAATGTGATTATGTTAATGACGATGTTTTACCTCCAATGTTTGGTAAATAAAATGACAAGTATATTCGTGAATATTAATCCGAACCTAATTAATTAAATTATGGATATTGTTTATATGCTTCTTTTAATTGAATGCATGATTTTGGAGATTGACGAATTGTTGTTGGTGATTTGCATAATGCAAAATATGTTGTTGATCATTTTACCTTGGAGTTTGGTAAATAAAACGTTGAGGGCTTATGCCTAAATGATGAGTTGATGTTGTTATTAATTGTTGTTGATTTCGTGATGATGTTAATGACGATGTTTTACCTCCGATGTTTGGTAAATAAAATGACGAGGGCTTATGCCATTTTGATGATTATGACGATGTTGATGTGTTGTTGTGCTGTTGTGTGTATGTGTTGTCTTTTGTTGAGTCGCATACATTGCATAAATGACGAGGGCTTTTGCCAAAATGACGAGGGCTTTTGCCAAAATGACGAGGGCCTTAGCCAATGTTCCTAATTACGAACAAAATGTGTTGGTACCACATGCATACATAGTCGAGTCACATTACGTCGGTTATGTTTGTTTGAGTTCATTGGTTATGTGTTGTCTTATGATGATTTATGACGATAGTGATGAATTGTGATGATTTATGTGGTGATAATGATTTATGACGATTGTGATGAATTGTGATGATTTATGTGGTGATAATGATTTATGACGATTGTGATGAATTGTGATGGTTTATGTGGTGATAATGATTTATGACGATAGTGATGAATTGTGATGATTTATGTGGTGATAATGATTTATGACGATTGTGATGAATTGTGATGATTTATGTGGTGATGATAAAGTGTTGATATGTATAAATTAAACTGATGATAAAAGTTATTATAATGGGTGTTATTTACTATGTTGTTTTTGTTGATTGTTATGTTGTAGTTGGTTGAAGCGGTGAGTATTGTATGATTCTAGATCTAATATATTAGTTATCATACTTCTTCTTATATTTTTCGATATCTCACCCTTTCTATTTGTTTGTCGTTGCCTTTATATTGGTAACGTGCAGGTGATCGAGAATAGTTCATAGAAGTGTGATGATAACTTGGAGTCTCTAGTGTGCTTGTCGAATATAAAGAGTCTTGCTCTGATACGTAACACGGGATTTGAGAAATTGATATGTTCTTTTAGTTGTATTCATTGTTACGTATCTTAACTTATGAATTTTGTTGAACCACGTGTATTGTGGATTTGAATTGATGTTGAGGCTAGAATGCCATGAAAACCAAATTGAATTGTCTTCCGCTGAATGAATAATTATTTTGAAATAAAATATATTTTGAAACTTCATGAGAATTTAAATTATGTGACATCCCATTATGGAGCACTCTGATATATGATGCGTATTTTATTATATTTACTAGTATTGGAGAATGAGGTGTTACACAACTTGACAAAAATCATGCTAAATTAGTCCAAACATGTGTTGTCTTGCCTATAATACTGAAGATTTTCCTAATTGAGTGCATAAGAGCTAATGTTGACCACTTCAAGATCTCCCCTAATGAAATGAGCAAAAGCAACCCCTTTATTAAAGATAAATTGAAGTTAAAACACGCAACAAAAAACTAAAAACATTTCTTTAAGTTGATCTTTATGAATGAACATGATTAGTAATATTATGGTTATCTCTTTTGGTGATTAACCATTGATACAATATCTAGAGAACTTTCATGACCTTTGGATTAACAAATCACCTTTACTTCGTCCACACAAACAAAGTACATTCAATCTCATCGTAAATTTCACCATTTGTGTGAGCATTGATTTTGTATTGTGTTGAGGATGCCATGATATATGAGTATTGTGGGTATTGAGGATTGATTATTTTAGAGTAGAAGTGTGAATGAATGTGAGTATTAGTGTGAATGAATTACAAAGAAACATAGTTGCATAAATAGCAAGAACAAGATCATGTAATGCATGCAAAAACAAAAGGAAACAAGACAAGACAACACAATACTGTATGCATGTGAGAAACATTGAAAAGACAATTGCATGCCTCTAACACTAGCCTAGTTATTACACATAGCCTCATGCATGTCTCTCTCTCTCACGCACGCCTTCCCAAGTCTGATCAATCATACCTTCTTAAAATTTGAATTTATTTTTATAGATTGCAAGTAATAACAAAAGATATTCACAATAAATTTCACAATAAATTATTAAAAGATATTCACTATAAATTAGTGATATTAGCTAATTAAAATTAGCTTTAAATATATTATCATTTCACAATAATTAAAATTAGTACACTAATTACAATTTAAAATAGTCCTATTGTCACAAAATCATACTATTGTCCAATGGATCCAACCAAAACTATACTCTTAATTCACTAAACTACCTAAAACATATGGTCAAATATCATTGAATGCATGCATGTAAGAGACATTGACAAGACAATACAATATTGCCTATCTATAACACATAGGGCTAGGCTTAACTTATGCATGCCACTATGTTTGAAGAATCTCTCACGCATGCCACTACAAGGACTGAATTTTTCAGAACTATGGTACCAAAGCAAGTTGCCACTTGGAGTGGCAACTAAACTCTTTTTTTGCACTATGTCGCCATGGTGAGCGGCGACTTGCTGCCACCTCATAATTCCTCTAATGCATGCAAGGGTTGTGTCAATGGGGAGTGGGTATTAGGTGTTGGGAAAAATCTATAAATAGTAAGCACTTTCACTTCATTTCCATCATCCACAAACATTTTTCATCAGTGCAATACACACCTTATACATAGCTAATTTCTTACTTTCATAATTTTAGTCATGTCTCTTCTTACCATGGGTGAATCTCATCGAGGAACTAGGAGGAATATTGTCGTGTTTGTAAGTTTTTCTTCTAATATATATTCTTTTACATTTATGCTTTATATTTAATTTTACATTAATTCATTTGTTTTTCATACTCTATTTTTGTTATTGCCTATATTATTTTTATAGGATGTCAAAAAGTTTAGGGTTCGTACCCATCATATGGAATCTCCCGACCCGTGGATTGTCCCTTAAGTTGAGTGCGTCGGGTTCAGAAATGTGATGCATATCGTAAATGCATCTATTGATACGAAGTTCATACTTGCATTGTGTGAGCATTGGAGACCTGAGACACACACATTTTATCTACCAACTGGTGAATGTACCGTCACACTTGAGGACGTGTACATGTTGTTGGGTCTCCCAATTAATGGTAAGCTCTGCATGGAGATGTTCAACAACCCAACAACCTATGTCTCGCAAATGTTAGCGAGATCTAATCGAGGAATGAAGTCGCGAAAGATAGGGCCAAGGTATTAAACTATCGACCCTTAAATTTTGTTATGACACTCTTATTTTGAACAAGTATTCGTCTGAAGAACAAAAAAATAATAAAAATTAGATTATATATTATGTTATTATTTGGAAACATGTTATTTCCCGAAGGCACAGGAAATAACATCAATTTTATGTATTTGTCTTTGCTTGAGGACATAGATAACATTGAGAAGTATAGTGGGGTTCCGTGGTATTATGCATTTTATAGCTCGTTGTGTAAAAATGCTGAAAACGATACATGTACATTTTATGGATGTGCATTTTTACTTCAAGCCTGGGCATTATGGAGACTTCCGAGGATAGTCCCCAAGAACCCGCACGTCTACTTCTTCCCCTACGCGACTAAGTAAGTTTTTGAATAATATTATTTATTCTTTTTTTTTGTGTTTAGGTTCATATTTATTCTTTAAATAATATTATTCTTTACCCCATTTCATGCATTATATTTAATCCTTAAAATACGATAAATAATATTTTTTTTCTCATTTTTTGTGTTTAGGTTCAGTGCAACTGGAATGGATTACAGTGGAACTCCAAGAAACAATGTAATCTTATATCACCAACTCTTGGATCGTCTTCGAGCAGAAGATGTATTACCACTAAACTATTCTTCTTCGAACTTAAATTTTATTATAAAGCATTCTCTCTAAATAATATATTTATCTTTTCCTTTGCGTTTATTTGGAGATCATATTTGGGATTGAAACATGTATCCAACCTCAAGATGCGCTTGTTTGGACAACAAAACGCCTATCATACGGTTCACCATCAGGAGATGCACCACGTGTCCGTGAAATTGCAATTCGGCATTGCACCGGCATGTATCAAGATATCCCATGCCCCCATGTGTTTGGATTCATGGCATCTTAAAAAGTCACCATGAGTGGTATCAAGAAAATTGAAGGCTTACGCCCGAGGTTCCGTGAAATGTAGAAAGAGCGTGCCCATTATATCTTGACTTCCGGTTGCACCTAACGAAATGAAACCGACAACGCAATATGTGGATTAGTACAGATCAAATACCAATCCGTAAATGATTATGTCCGCCTATTCTATTTGCACGACCCGCCAACAACAACCATATTTCCAACAACACCAGCCACCAAATTACCCACCACCACAACCACCACAACAACATTATGAACAACAACCACCAAATTACCAACCACCACAACAACCACAATATTATCAAGAACAACACCCCCAACCATACCAACACATGACCACCCTAACACATGTCCATCCCTTAACCATACCAACACATGACAACCCCTTAACCATACCAACACATGTCCAACCCCCAACACATGTCCACCCCCAACCATACCAACACATGTCTACCCCATAACCATACCAACACTACCATCCACAAACTCAACCCCAATACCAAGACCGTGTCATGGACCCATCCATATCACCACTTAGCTCCGACATCAGCATACCTGAAGATGATAAACCATACTTCAACACACCGCAACAAACCTTATTTTTTAACCAACCAGGTTCAACCTCCAACTACTAAAGACCACATTTTGAGGGCGCGCCAAGCAGGAGCCACTTTGTCCCACCAAGACAAAGCTTTGAAGACGTAGAGGGCACCCGCCTATCCTACAGCGAGAATTCTAGAGGTCAAGGTTGACTAACAAATTTTATAGACCCAACGTGCATTGAAGGGACGTCGATCCAAAAACAACAAGAACAAATAAGGGCACGACGTAGGACTAGGGGTACGATTAATGTATTACCCCCACCTCGCGAGTCATCTACACGAGTAGTTAGACCTCCACCTTGCGGGTCGTACTAGAGGCCTCCAAGACCCAAATATGTAAAATATCTTGTTGATCAGAATTATACTTTTTGTTGTTTATGCAATAAATAAATAATTTATTATGTGTTTATTTTTTTATTTATTCAATAATTAAATAAGGTAGTTTTAATTATAATTTAAATACTATTAATAATTAAAAAATAATAATAATATAATATATAAATACTTTTATAAAAAAGAAAAAAAATTAATTTTTCAAAGAAGTCGTCATTGAGTGACAACTTACACTCGCCAAGAAGAAGTCGCACTTGAATCAAGCCAGGTGTAAATATAGTGTAATCGCCACTTTAAATGACGACATAATGTAATTTTTGCTGAAAAATAACATTTTCTATAATTTTTTTGAAAACTTGGTTATTTTTGAAAAAATTTTAAAAAATTTAATTATTCAAAAAAAAATCTTGTTTTGTTCCATTTTTTGGGTTATATTCAATCTTATTAAAAAAAAAAAAAAAAACTACGTCTTCTTCTTCACAATCTCTGTTCTCTACCCTAAATCAAAAACGACTCTTTTCACCTTTTTTTTACTTCAAATTTCAATCCCATTTTTCAGTTCACCACAAACCCAATTTCAATTTCATACAAAACCCTTTTTTACTTCTCCACAATGAAGTTTCGTTACGCCATGGTTTGTTCTTCCAACCAGAACAGAAGCATGGAAGCACACTTCCTTTTCAAACGACAAGGCTTCGACGTGTCTTCTTACGGAACAGGTACCCACGTTAAGCTCCCTGGTCCGTCCCTAAGAGAACCAAATGTTTATGAGTTTGGTACCCCGTACAAACATATGCTTGATGAGCTACGCAGAAAAGACCCTGAACTGTATCCTTTTGTTGTTTGTGTTTTTGTTTGGTTTTTTGGTTACCCTTTTGGATTTTTGAGATATGAATGAAATTTTAGGTTAGTGGGGGTTTTTTCGAATGAAAAAGTTTTGATTTTTTGTTTGCTTAGTTAATGTAGTTTTGGAAGAATTGTAGGTTTTTTCGTGAGCATGAATGAGATGAAGCACGAACATAGTTGTCTTTTTTATAAGGATTGAGGAGGTTAGGTTATGATCAGAGTAGTCAACAGCGGCCATTAGCGGTGTTATTCTGCTATAGCGGGAGGAGAGACTGGCTGCTAAGAGATGAGCCTTAGAGGTGCTGAACACTGTAATGGGTAAATAGCAGGTAGCGGAGCGGAACAGAGCTGTGTCTTTTTCATAAGGATTGAGCAGGGTAGGTTAAGATCAGAGTAGTCAATAGCGGTGTTATTCCGCCACAGCGAGGCAGAGCAGAGGCCGCCCCTATGGAAAGGGCCTTAGAGGTGCAGAACACTATAAGCGGCCGCTATAGGGTAAATAGCGGGTAGCGATTCGGATTAGTTTCTGTCCCGCCATCTTTTTTCACTCTGAAGAACCGAAATTACCCCTTAAAATTAAAACATTTTAAGGTCACTTTTGGATTTTTCAATGAAATTTGAGTTGAGACTTAAATCTAACCTTCCTTCAACGACATTTCTGCACTTCAGCAGTTCCAAAGAAAAATCACAAGTACTTCCATCACATATCTCTGCACTTCACATATCTTTGCACTTCGCTCCTGGGCGCTCAAATGTGTATAATTATTACTTATTACTTATGTAATTTGTCCAAAAAATGATCAAATAGCGGCCATCCTGCTATACTCTATCCCGCTATTCCATTTTTGCTGTCGGCTGCTCCACACCGTTATTTGGGATTGACTATTTTGGTTAAGATTGAAACAGCAGTTTGGGTAAAAGATGGTATTTAATGTTTTTAATGCTTGTTTATTGTATGAATGTAAGAAAAGAAAATGGAATTCTCAATTATATTTAATTATTTTAGTAGATTGAAAGGTCTTGCTTAATATTTTGATTGAGAAATGTTTGAAATACAACGTAAAAAAATGCTTAATGTTAGGATTCTTCATTACACAAGAAGTAAATTGAGTTTTTGTTTATGAAATTTCGAGTTTTGATGAATTTTTTGAAGAAACATGGGCTAAATTGTCTGATGCCAATCCTAATGTGGCAAAGGCAGGATTTTAAATCACACCACAATTGTAGTCTGATGCGGTTGTGTAGACTATTGCATCGAAATATTATGCCACAATTACGGTTGCAGACCGCAATTTAAAACCATGACGATAATTGAGGTTGATGGGTTAGGATTGAAGGAACAATTTCGGGGAGAAGATGGTGTATAACGTGTTTAATATTTTTTGTTTTATTTTATGAATGTATGTTAAACAACTGAGCTTTTTCTGTTTGGATCAGTTTTTCCCGTATGTTTTTGCTTTAGCTGTATTGCCTTTGACGGGCTGACAGTTTTGTTGGACTGATAATTTCTGATGACACTTAGAAATGATGAAATTTTGTGATCGACGAGGACGGATTAGGTTAGGATTGTAAAGTGTGTTTTGCATAATGCAATTTTGAATTTTTGTTGTGTGTGAGATAAATGGAACCTTAACGAGAGTTGAGCTACAAGCGAAATGGAATCCTGCCAATGCTTAAAAGAAACGCGAGTGTGAAATTGGCACCTCAGAGATGGCAAGAAAATGCTGCTGATGGCATATTTGACGTGGTAATCACGTTTGAAGAAAAAGTATTTGATATGGTTGTCGAAGGTGATAATATTCTTCTTGTCTGTTTTTTATTCTTTTTCACTTTGCCTTCAATTGCAAACTTTTTACCCGATTTCGCCATTTAATTTTACATTGTGTAGATCTCCATAATAGAGAGCATGTTTTATTGAAATTGGTGTTGATAGTCAACTTGGAGGTTAAAGATAACCACGAAGAAGCTGCGATAGGAGCAAGGCTTACTTTAGATTTTTGTCGCGAGGTATGTCTCTCACACATTTCCTCGATATTCATATATGAGCCTGTTTGTTTCGACTTCTTTAAGCTTATATAATGACATAAATTCTTGAGACACTGTTTAGAAGAACTTGAAAACAATATATGACATGTTAATAAGCTCTTTTCAGCTTATTTACATAAGCTCTCTTGGCTAGCTAATGACAATAGCTTATAGATTATATAAAAACAGTTTGATTATATATTATCTTCTATTATTTTAAAAATAGCTTATTCGTAAGTGCTTATATGATAAAGTGCTTATGCTATAAGTTGCTTTTTCCAAGCATGATACAGTACTTGTTTTCTAAGATTATTTGGAATCGTGCATGTTCTATTTTGAAGATGCCTTCTTTCTTAATGTTTTCACTATTCATTGCTTACCGAGATTTATTTTACGCGTAGCTTGAAGCTGTTGAATCATGGGAGGAGTCAATTGATGAAGTTATTTCTGGTTTTGAGAAACGTCATCGGCGGAAGCTTTTGTATAACATCTCCTTCTACTGAAACTACACTACTTTTCCAAGGATTTTTTTTTTCTTCTGTTAAAACCGTTCTGGATAAGTTGGATAAGTTTGACAGGTTTGTGACCCTTTAAACTGCATGTTTGGTTTTACCAAGTGATTTTAAATGAATTGATTTTGTACACATGAAAAATCAATTCTTGTTGCTTCACTATTCTAAAACATTCTTTTTATTCTTTGGAACATTATCAAGAATATTATTTACTTTTATGTTCTTCGATGCAGTACTCTTCAAAAAACCGATGAACCGAATCAATAAACTTGATTCGGTTCGGTTTTGAGTAAATTGAAATGATTCAATTTGATTAGATTATGAGTAAATTGAAACAATTCGGTTTGGAGTCGGGTGACCATTTAGTATAGTTCGATCTGGTTTTTAGACTGAACTGTAGTAGAGTATGTATATAAACCTTTTCTTTTTAATATATTTGTAACAAAAATTAGGATTTTTACACATGCTACTGCAACATTGAATATAATTTACAAATAGTAGATATCTTATAATTACAATTCAATTTCACTCAAAAATCTAATGAACATTTTCTTATGATTTGGTCGTGGTGCACTTTGTAGTGGAATAAATGTTTTAGAGAATTCAGTTCAACTTAATAACATTAAAGCTCATTTATAGCTTAATAAATCTAGAACTCTTTAGTTTGCAACAAGAAATGTTATTTCTTTAAAAAATGATCCATTTTTTTAAAAAGGTGTTGGGATATGATAGTGACATTCTAAAAGCAAACAATTTAAAATAAAGTATCGATTATTTTTTTTTATTTTTTTATTATTATTATTATTATTATTATTATTATTATTATTATTTTTTAATTTGAGGGTTATGCATGTCGCATTTTTTATTTTCACAAAGCACATGCATTGCAATTCTAAATAAAAAAAGAAGTTAAATTACCCCAATGTCCTTTAATTTATTTAATTGTAACAGATTGATCATTTATGTTATTTTCGTTACATATGAGTTCTTTATGTTAACTAACACTTGTATTATTGATCTTTTTTTCAAACTTCTTTCTAAAAAAGTTGAAGTGGCACTAATGGTACGGATATGTCACTTAACATATGTCAGATACCATCATTAAATCATATAATAAAATTTTCAAAATTTTGTAGTGCATAAAAGTATTTTTAACTAATTAAAATGCACGAAAAGGAAAAAATTTAAGAAAAATAATAAAATTGAAAATAAAATTCTTAGAAAATTACACGAAGTGTAAAATGAGAAGAAATATTTTTAGGAATTTTTTTCATAATTTTTATATCAAAAACAGATTTAATATGAATTTTAGAAGTTAAAATAAAATTAAAATAACAAAATAAAGCAACATAAAGGTCAACGATGCAAACATTAGTTAACATAAAGGACCCGAATGTAGCGAAAACAACATAAAAGATCAATTTGTTACAATTAAATAACATAAAGGACTCTGAGGATAGTTTAGCCAAAAAAATCCCTTAATAGTATTGGCACTTGTTTGGGTTCGTATGTGTTCCCTGGTTAGCATATAAAATTTAGGTTTATTCGCTTGCACGAAGGAGTGTCTGGAGGGGTTCAAGCGCATGTAATATTTTTTGAGTGATTCAAGGATGTCTTTCAAGTCTGCACAATGGTTTTCCTGAATTTCTCACATTCATATCATCGATGTAGATCTCGAAATTTTGTCATATCTATTTTGAGAATATTGCATTAATTATTTTTTGGTAAGTGGTGCAGTTGTTCTTCTCGTCAAAAGGCATGACATGGCATTATTAATTGTCATGGTTGGACATGAACTGCTTTTGGATGCACTCACATGATTCATCTTTATTTTATTGTAGTCCAAATAAGCGCCCATAAAGCTCAAGATTTTTGTAACCTAAGGATCTATCAATCACCAATCAATATTCGATAGAGATATGGATCCTTAGTGAAGGTGGTTGTAGCGCCGAAAAATCATACATATTCGATACAATGAAGTCGCCACCGAACTTTTATTTATTCTAAAGGTGGAAAGGGAAAATATCGAATAAAACCCATGCACAA
Source organism: Vicia sativa (assembly GCA_021764765.1). Classification (NCBI taxonomy): domain Eukaryota; kingdom Viridiplantae; phylum Streptophyta; class Magnoliopsida; order Fabales; family Fabaceae; genus Vicia; species Vicia sativa. The sequence continues at coordinate 277,580,382 of CM038792.1, forward strand.
AGAGATAAGATGGTATACGAGACTAAAAGATGGATGTATGTCGGTTATGCAAGGGAAGGTATTAGCACTCATCACATCCATCGACTCGATGAGAACTGCTTAGTTCGTGCATGTGTTCAAGTGCTTAATGTGATAATTGCGATCTTATTAAAGATGAGAGGAAAAGAAGGGTTTATTTATAGTTTATTTTGAGTTCGTCAAGACATCGATCTTGTGCCTACTTATTCCCGCAATGAGAAAGTCAAAATCGTAGTTCTTCTCGAAAAGAGAAAAGATTGTTGGTTGTTTTTTTATTTTAAATAGAAGAGTGCAACAAAGGCACAAAATAGGAGAGTGCACTAAAGGCACAACAAGTTTGAATGATGTTGGGTTATTTTTATAAGACACGAGTGTTTGGAGTATCAAAGGAAGTTCCTTGTATCTAAACACTTAGGACATGATAAGGAAAGTTCCTTATCTCCCATTTAGTCTTTTGTTTACTATGAAAGGGTGAGAAGATTTTAAATCTAACCCTTTAACAATAAGTGAACAATGAATATCAAGGGAAGTTCCTTGTGTTTCACGCGCCCACGAGATATATGAGATAAGTTTCTATCTTTCTCTTTATCTTCGTTGAGTTAGAATTAAACTCTTATTTCAGGTTAAATTAACCGGGTGAAGAAAACCCATTTTAATTAAGAAAATGATTTTTGAAAAGCCACTCGACGTTGGATCGAGGTTTAGAACTTTTATTATGAAAGTGTTTTAATATTTAGTTTTAAAAAAGGTGAGAAATCAAATCGGGTTATTGTTAATCGAGTATAAGCCACGTGACTTGTATGATTAACCTTGATAGTGTAGGCACATGCTTACCCTCTACCATGAGACCCTTTTGCATGAAACACTTGGTATGTGGACCAAAGTGATAAATTCAGGTTATGGTTAATCAAAGCATGCAAATACTTTAATTAACCTCGTGAAATTGGCCATGCCCATTCTCAATTATGAAACCTCTTTAGAAAATGACTTGGTATATGGATCAAGGATGTTGTAAAATATTTTTTTGAGATAAGGAGATGAAATTTAATTCAATGCACAAGATAAGAATCAAACAAGCCCATACAAGGTGGAAATATGCATGCTCCTAGAAAGTGAGACTAGCGTGTGTTAGTTTTCTAAACGAACTATTGAGATAATTGATCGGATAATTGTCGCTTTAGAAAAGTCCAGGGACCAAATTATGAATGTGTGCAAGTATGCACTTATAGGAGTATACCTGTTCATTGATGAGGAGGCTATGTGTTCTAATTTGATGATACATGCACAATTAAGCTACAATTAAAATACACAAGGTAATTCAAGCTATTACAAACCATATGAGAATGGGGGGTACAATTTCATGAATAAGGATATATCAAATCAAAAGTTCGATCAAAATTCTAAATAAACAAACAATACAACCCAATCGAATTAATTTAAATAACTAATTAAATTAAATCATTTTATTTAATAAAATTAATTAACAAAATAATTAATAATACTAAATAAAATTTAGGGATAATAGCTATTTCCCCATATTAGCGAGGTTTGAAAACACCCCATAAAAATTTAGATTCCATCCCTAACATATTTGGATGCTGTTGTTTTGGCCCTTCCTCCCATCCAATCAGCAGAATCTTTAATATTTTAATGTTTTTTTGAATAATATTGCTTTATTTGAGGCATACATGGCATGTTAAAAAAATTAACTATGCAATAAAAAACCCAATTTTGTGATTAGTGAACGCTTAACTCCTAAATCAAATCTAGTCCTCTTGGTTGCCTTCATTGTCCTCAAATCCGATGCCTTCCACATCACTACCATCACTACTTATGTCATCAGTTTCTTGCATAAGGTTGCAAACATTTTGTATGGAAACATTGCTTACAGTATCCTTAACATCGTGTTCAACCCATATATGACCATCGGTGCTTTTATAATGGCAATGTGTGGCAATCTCCAACGCTTATTTGTCATCACTCACATGTAAGTAACATTCATCAACACCAGGGATCTTCCTCCACAATCTGAACCCTTCAAAGCCCCAATCCTTAACTAAGCTAATGGCCTCAAAGCAGCTATGTCTATCAGGATCTTGCCCTTGAACAGTGGTTTCATCCCCACCCTTGTAGAACACGAAACTGTCGTGCACAAATTGGCCACCATGATGAAAAAAGACATTCATGACCCTAAGTCTGAAATTTAACATGAAAAAAATCAACAGTTGGGACCACAATATTCGTTTGGGACCACAACATTAAACAATATTTTAAAAGACGCACAAGACAAGGGAACATATTTCGAAAAAAACATTAAATGATTATGAAATGACATACCAAGATAAATGCTTGATTACTGCTTCAAAATCTTGTATTGTATGGGTTCAAATGGAATTCTTACTCGTCAAGTGGAAGAAGAGAACTAAATTTAATTTAGGGATTAAGTGTTCACTAATCACAAAATTGGATTTTTACTACAGAGTTAATTTTTTTACCATGCCACGTATGCCTCAAATAAAACATTATTATTAAAAAAAATTAGAATATTAAAGATTCTGCTCACTTGATGGGAGGAAGGGCCAAAACAACAACATCAAAATATGTTAGGGATGAAATCTATTTTTTTTACGGGGGTGTTTTTCAAACCTCGCTAATATGGAAGGGGAAAATAACTATAATTCCTAAAATTTATTCACTTAATTATTTATTTATAACAAAAGTATTTTTTTTGTATTTTATATTTGATAAAATAATAACTAAATAAAATAATACAAAACATGAATTAAAAGAAATAGTAATGGGTGAATAGAAGTAATCAGGGGGTGTGAATGGTAATGGGCGTGGAGGCCCAATAACCTGGTCTCAAAATTCGGCATGGTTGAATGAGAACGGTCTACGATGGAAGAACAATCTTGAGCGTCTGATAAAGACAATGGTGATATGGGGAAGATCTAACAGTGGATAGAGCGAGGATACATGGTAAGGTGTGTACGTGCACACAAATGAGCCAAATGATTCTTCACCTAAATGGTAGAAAGTGTCCCAAGGGTGGCGACACTTGTCACCACCACACCGACCCATCTTCTAAATAGCAACAAACCATTGATTGATGATAATAATAATAAAAATACTAGCCTATACACAATATCGTGAATCCAGAGAAACAAATATACATAAATTATTCTCCCGTCTCATAAAAAATGTCCCATTTAAACAATGCACGATTCTTAAGAAAATGATTAGATGTGTTGATTTTAATGATAAAACTAGTCGAAAACCCGTGCTGTCGCACGGGGCCGGTCGAGAATTCATAAAACGTGGAACTAATATTGTCATGTATCGGAAAATTCGTCTTTATGTAATTCAATAAAATTTCAACTAATTTGGTCCAATTTAGTGTATCAAACATATTTGACAACATTAAAAAATGTAAACTAAAAACATGATTGTGTAACAAAATAATAGACTGTCGTGACTCTTCAAAATAAGAAACTATCACGAGTCTTCAGATACAACGCAAGCAGCTTGGAAACGATGTTTTCGGCCATTTTACCTGCACAATAAAGTATGCATAAATTAGACAGCATTTACTGAAACAATTTATATTAAAGAAAACATTTGTTATTATGTACTTACCGATCAACAAAGAGATTGGAAAACTTTTTGTATACAACATTTGTAGTGATAGATGTTGATACATTCATACTATCATGTATTAAGATCTTTAGACCACTTTTGCTTGTAACTCTTGAAATGGCTACATACAATCGCCATGATGAATACGGAGTAGGCAAATACAATCCAACCGTATCAAGTGATTGACCTTGAGACTTATTAATTGTCATTGCGCATTTACACAATAATTGGGAACTGCCTCCTAATCGCCTTAAATGGCCACGGTGACTTAAGGTGACATAGACATTCGAGGGATGTAAAAGATGTTACCAACATTCTTACCGTATATGATCTTTGCCTCAATAACGTGATTTGCCAACCTTGTAACAATTAGTCTAGTTCCGTTACACAAACCATCGTTTTGGTCCAAATTCCTCATAAGCATTATTGGTGTACCAACCTTTAATCTGAGTTTGTGATTTGGGACACCTGAAGTCCTAAGCCTACTAAGAAATTCTGTAGTAAGACATTCGTAGGCTTCGGTGTAACTTGTATCAGTTCTATCGATCGAATCAAAACTCAAATACTCTTTGTCCTCGCCTAATAAATGGGAAAACGCGAATCAATCCATAATGTTTATGAAGAATAATACAATAACGAAACATGTACACGGAAATAAACATCAAAAGAAAAAATCGTTTACCTGGTATCATGTCTAACACGTAATCATTAATTTTATCAACAACTTCAATGGTTGAAGCAAGTATTGCTCTTCCTTGTAGAAACTCTACATTTTGAAAGTCGGCAAGCAAATCTGGGTATGTGCTTTCAACTATAGCTCTTATTGGATCCTCAAAATTGGAAATTAACAAATCCGGAGGAATTTCTATATCGGCTAATCCATCGTTAGGTTCACATATTTTTCCGTCGCCAACATCTAATATCCATTTAGAGAATTCTGCAAGTTCATCAGAAGTTGTACCGTCCCTCCCATTCTTTAGTCTCATGTTTTTGGTTAGTGTTAAGACTTGGCAATAGTCCCACACATAAGAAGAACAAATGGAAGCATGAACAATATCAGAACGGCCTGCTCTTGGAACAACTGGAAGTATCTGTCGAAAATCTCCTCCAAATATAACTACCTTACCACCAAAAATTGTATTTGCAAAACCCTTATCGCTCATGACATCCTTAAGGGTCTTATCCAAGGCCTCAAAACAATTCTTATGTGCCATGGGTGCTTCGTCCCATATTATGACATCAGTAGCTTCGAATAACCGTGAATGCTCAGAGTCTTTGTCAACATTGCATGTAGAGTTGTCAAGCGTTGGAATGGGAATTTTGAACTTCGAATGGGCTGTTCTACCACCTGGCAATAATAAGGAAGCTATGCCACTTGAAGCAACAGCCAGAACAATTTTTTATCCGAACGGCGCACTTGATAATGTCCTCCACATAAACGTTTTACCGGTTCCGCCGTATCCATTTAAAAAAAACACCCCTCCGTTTTGTTTCTTGACGGCGTCCATTATGGTATCAAAGATTGCACGTTGCTCATCTTGAATTTCAAATGAAAAGAATCAATACAACTGTAGTTTAATGAAAGCATCGATGATTTGAATAATGAGGAAATACCTGTTAGAGACGTAAATAGAGTCTGGAAGTTTTGTCGCTCTAAATCAAAGATCGTAATCACGCTCATCAAAAATCGCCTATTGCCGACATGTCGCATTGTATACAGTTCTGGAAACGGCATATCTTTGAATTCGCGCAAGCTTCTTCTATTTGATTGCATCATATTCTCAATCTCAATTAATGTGAGGTTTGTCAGTTCTGCAGTTGACAATTGCATGTCTTCCAACACAAATACAAACCAAAATAAGATATAACTTTTATGTACAATAGAAATCATAATCGTTGATGAAGATAGACATACAAAAGGATCGTTAACCTTAAAATGGCAGTATCATGGTAAAATTCAGTATAATACAACAACATCAGTCATTCGGGTACATTAAAAATGTTACCGTTTTTATCAGTAGGTATGAGAAAAGTTGGTTGAACCTAAAAGATAAATGACAAAACTATTCTGTTCTGTGTTGGCAGTGAATAATATCCGATTGCATGACATATTTGTGTTACTGATCAAGTAGCAGCATTGAAATGACATGGTTACTGGAACTTATGATTATTTGAAAGGGCAGAACTGTAAGGACATGTTTACTGGGAATGATGTGAAGCATTATGGCATAAGATTAGGAATTTATCTATATGGGCAGAACTGTCTAAATATTTTATGGCAGAAGCAGTTTGAGAGCCATTGAAATTCTTAAGTTAAGGCTCTATCTATATCAGTTGAAATTACATTACGACAATGAGAACCTGTCACAAGACTTAAGTATGGTTTGAAATTGTATGACATGTAACGGCTATATGGAAGTATAAAAGGATTGTAATGATTGCATCCAAAGTAGTATAAAAGGTATTATAAGAAGAAAAGCTGATTATAATAGTTTCATATGGTTTGAAATTGTATGAAATTTAACAGAACTATATAAGTATTTATTAATTGTACCTCTTATTCCAGGACAATTCTCCGTTGATGAAGAATACCACGATAGCAACTTCCAAGTCTCATGCCAAACATGTCGCGGTCGATTAATAAGACGACAACAAGATCGTGACAAATAACTTCCTCAAAAAATTACCCGAACCCCAATCTTTGGCCTCATTTATGGCTGCAACATATTCTTTGTCATCGTTAAGAAATCCCATCTCAAAGCATGCATCTCTAAAACTGTCGCGGACTACTCCACCAACGTTTTTTATATCGTCATAGCAAGTCGGTCCCTTGACAACTCAAGATCATTCTAAGGTAATAGAGCTCACCAACGCTGAGGAACCCAAATTAAGCGCCAATTGTAACGACCTCTTTTCGAGGTCTCCATAAACGGTACCTTTTATCATAAACGAACTTCGAAAGAAAGGCGGTGTATGTCAAACTCTTCGCATCTTCGTATTTCTTGTTTGACTCCATCCAAGCTGTAAACATTGATTCCTTTACAGTTGGTTTTTCAAGAACATTGTCTATGAAATCATAGTCGCGTAGTACACGGATTTTCGCCCGGATGAAAATACACCTTCGACGAAGGAGATCTACCATGGATAGGATATGAAAAATCCTCCAACACGCCTCACTCGGGAAACGACGCAATCAAGGTACTGCTTGATTTCATCAACATCCGTACCAAATGAACTTCTCGTCCGATTCGGTCCGAACAACCGCAGCTTATTCTATCGTAACCTTTGTTAATATACTTGAATAAGTACTTTACGTATACCTTGGTTACACCATTCCATATTAATGTGCGCCTGATATTTCTTTAGAAGATATGCATTATATGGAACTACATACCTATTATCAAGAACAATATTCTTTTTCAGAACAGTAATGCCAGTATCCCTTCTCCTATAGACGGGGTACCCATCCTGATCGACAATGGTTTGGTCGCCAATTTTGGGAAAGAATTTAGAGCATTTACCATTTTTCATGCAAGGGGAAGATCTGTTAGCCAAACCACATGGACCATGAATCATATGTGTCTTTACCAAATGATTTAATTGCTTATCATCGGTCACGCAGATTACCAAATAATGTTGTTCATGTCATCGGAGTGGAAACTTGTTCACTGATGCATGAAAAGTAAAATGTGCATGGGCAAACCTCTCTTTGGAACTCAATGGTGTATATATCGGAAGAAATTAAAACAGAAAATATTAATTTAAAATCATTGGTATATAGTAAGGAACAATTGAGTATTAAATATTTAATTTCATGTGGCTCACATGCAACAACTCGCCCAAAACATGCTTCTTTGTTACATCACACAAGAATTGTCAAACTTCATTTTAAAACCCTTGAGATTATATCAGACGATCTTGAGGTTGTAAATTCATGTTGTTAAGTAACCTTTGAATCTCCGCCAACATGGATTGCGTGTAAAGGTAATGAATAGATCGGAAATCCAATTTGACTACAAATTGCCATTCCATCAAAGTATAATTGTTCCATGTATCGGCGACTTCCAACGTATGTTGACGGCAACACCACTCTTTGCCTTGGTGGGCTCCTTCATTTGAAGATTGTTGGTGTACTCGACAAATTAGAGTATTTGGATACTGTAAGTTTTTTGATGCTTACGATATAATTGAGTCGCCGTGACTCCATCATAGTGAATCCATCAACCAAAAATTGCCGGAATCTCCTTGACCGAGCAAAGTGTGTGCTTCACGTTGTCCGTTTGAATGCGAAAAGCAAGCCATTCTCTAATAGTAAGTTTGTTCATCTTTCCTTTTTTTGGGTCCTGCCTCGTAGAACACCAAGTCTAAATCCATCTTCCCGTAGGGAAATGTAGTGGATATTGTAATGCAAGATAGCTCGGATGAAACTCACTTATTCGCTTTAGTCCGCCGCTTTGTCTTTCAAGGATAATATCCCTTTTGATCCTCGTATCAACATCACCAACAATGAGGCTGCAACCCTCATACGTTGGTTATAAATTCTTCCGTCCTTTAATCTATCTCGGATATTAACTTCAACTTGAGGTCGTATGTGACAATCCTTTAGTCTAGTCACGCCATTCTAAAAGATTTAGCATGTGTGTTGAATTCATCAAGCATGTGTCAGATTCGCTAAGCCTCTTCAATAATATTCGTTGTTGCATTAAAAATTAGACATATGTCATGCGCGATAATAAGAAAGGTAATATAAAGTAGGATCTCATTGGCTTAAAAACATTACCCCATTCCTTGCATCCTATGATGAATCTCATTGTCGTGTCGATATATAAAGTCGAGCAAATTTCGGTTTTCGCCATCTAGAGGCATCATGCTACCAATTCTATGGCAAGTCCGCCTTGAATTCTCATGTTAGGTGGTCCATTTCAAAGATTGAATCTGTCAATTTTCATTCCAGAGACGTAAATGCAAACATTACGCTGTACACCGCAATCCGATAATTTCTACATAGTACATCGTCTTCATTCGAGAGAAGATGTTTAAGAAACGGTGGTGTTATCAAAAGTGGCAACACAACTTTACCCTTTCCACAACATAATTGGAACTTAGGCATCGCACTATGTTTTCTCTTGTCGCTTTTCTCCGATACCACATTTGTCCTCCACATGAGTGCATTCTATGCAAGGATCACCAATATCTAATATGTCAGTATTTATCGATAGAACGAAACATCATATATGTTATACACATCAAGATATTCATAGACACCAAACTGCATGACAGTGAATTTAAGTTATCGTTCGCTATTAAGAATAATTCCAGCAATACATACCAGCATTTGTGCAATCAATTGTTGGGACATCTGCAGAATGAGACTCGTCGTTGTCCAAACTTGAACTTGAATCATAATCCGGAACTTCATTTATGAATTCACACGAACTATCGGTTAAAGATTCATCGGTTGAATAGTGTGCAACTGATTGTTGACCTGGGTTCACTGAGTCAGCACTTCTGAACAGATTGGAATGAAGGGAAGTTGATGTCGTTTCTGTGACACTTGAAAAGGTTTTCAACAGATTCGCAGTGGTTGAACGAATTAGAGTTGGATCAAGATGTTTGTTGGATGAAGATGCATACGAAGTCGGTAGTCCATATGAATTATTTTGGCATTTAATACTTGATGAGGAGGTAACGCCACTCTGAGGTGTGTTAGCATCAAACGGTAAAAGGGAATGCAGATGAGCACGATGGCACTTGGTTTGGGGACTCTTACGCTTCATTATTGACCTCCTTCTTTGACGTGCTGAAGCAGAATTTTGTCTGGTAGAAATTGTATCAGTAGAAATGCATGAGAAGCTTGGGGAAGCGGTGTTGGGGTAATCGTTAAAACCAACACCGCATTTCTGCTAGAATTAACATTACGCACTGCTCGCAGAGACATTTCCATGCCCATTGACAAAAACCGATATCGAGAGTGGCTTTTGTATGATGTTTGCTTACATAACTTGAATTACTTACGCCATCGTTGTGCTCGCTTGTATTTCCATTGACTCTATTCTTCTTAAATCTTCTTTCATCAAGAACATGCTTCCTCTTTTGTCATGAGTGATGCGAGTATTTCCTATCTCCAAAATGGTTGTTCATAGTTGATGATTATATGGTTGATAACATACAACTTTTCATAAGTATAACGTTATGAATGTAAGAATAATGCACCTATATGGGATTGTTTGGTTTTGCGCTCGTAAAATTTGTACAATAATTTTTAGTATACTAAGATATTCTATTTGAACATTGTACATGCATTGCATCGTTGAAGTTCCTATATAACATTAATTGTGTTTCATCATTACAAGATATGATACCAAAGCCTAACATTTATTGGTAGAGGTTAAAAGGTTAATGTGACATCAATACCATATGACATTAAATACTATTATGTTGGAAACTCAAAATTGAATTGAAACCAAAGGTTATTCTTATTGTATAATATACTATCATCATACCATTTTTAGATAATAGACAAATTACCATGGTTTGACAAAGACAATGAAAAATTAAAAGTACATCCAAAATATACATTTTCTAAGGGATATTAAAATGGAATGATCGTAGTCATTTGTATTCTACATGTCATGTATAGTGATATATGTAACTAATGCTTACTTGTTGGGCCAACAATAGTTATTGTTTAACGTCAGTTTTACTCCATCTCCCTGTCTCTTCGGTTTTCCATCAGAAACAACACTCAAAGAAAACGGTTCACCTCTGAAACAGGGTTTTGCTCCAGAAAGCGAAGGTAAACCTCTGAAATAGCATTTTGTTCCATACATCGCCGGCCAACAAATACGATGAAGAGTGAGTACTTACGTTGGTGTTCCCGTGGGTAAGTTCTTCCGTTTTGACACACATGTTTCATCATTGGAATGAGAACATTTAGGTTCATACAAACATGTCCGTGTGCATGATGGTGATGAATGAATTTATATGGGATTTGGTAGAAGTCACACAACCACAACTCCTAATCCCAAATGGAAAAATCGACTATCCAAAATGTTTGGAAGCAATCAAAGGATAAGATGCGTTAGAATGGAGAAAGTTGCATGAAGAGGCTAAGAGGCGGAAAGAAGAAGTCGAAAGTTCTTCAAGGTAAAACAGAGTAAAACGAATGAGTGTATTTTCATATTGATGGTAAAATAAAATAAAAACTTATCGCATGATGTTTGGTTGTTTCTTTGATTAAGTAGTAGGAGTTGCGAAACGACACGCTAAACTTATCGAGAAATACTATGAGTATGTCGAAGGGAGGAATCATACGAACCGAGAACGGAAAGGTGAAGTCGCCTATCCGTGGATAAGTACTTTGAAATAGCCGAGAGGAGGATGGCTTGTTGAGGATCACAAGAGCATGAATGAATTCCACCGATGAAGCAATGGAAACAATGCGATGTTTTGACAGCAAGGGTTTTAGGTTATATACATACATTTGAATAATTAATTTTGCAAATTAGGCTATTAAATAATCGTCTCATTGATGCAATGAGGAGAACAACACTCGATGGTGCCGACATTGTACAACCCGCTGCAAGAGAAACGTGTATGCAAATGGAATAAAGTTGTTAAGAGCGCAAAGATCATAAAACTCAAGTTCTTGTAAGCTCTTGCAATCGCTTGCTTTCACCGCCATTCGATGTGTAATGTAGAATGAATAGACATAGCTAATAAATTTATAATGTTAAAGACTTTCCAAAGAATGTCATCGTGGAAATCTTCCAGAACCAAGATCATGTATTGATCTTCACGACATAGAATCGGGTATTACATACCCATGTGTTTTAAAAGCAGGAGAAAGTGAATGAGAAGTTTCGCCAAAAGGTCGGGTTCACATTTGCTAAGGAGAAAGACCCTTGAAGGCGACGTTATCCTATTTAGTGTAGAGCATCCTCCGTGGAACGATATTGGTCCAAGTAGTGAGAGGCATCATTGAAAGGAGGTGCCGATATGTTATGAGGGAAGCATCATGGCACAAAGGAGGGATTATTTTGTATGGGCGGCAAGGCATATTTGATGGAAAATTCATTGATGCCCATTTTGTTTGTTATTTGTGAACTACTTTGATATTGTTAACATACGGGTCAATGCACAATCTCTTTATAACTTTTTTAAATGGCATGTTACCAAGTTAGCTTCATATTTTGCGTTTATGATATGCAGATATATCCGTTTTGTATGGGTTCAAATGGAATTTTACTCCAAGATAAATGCTTGACATCGCTTCAAAATCTTGTATTGTATGGGTTCAAATGGAATTCTTACTCGTCAAGTGGAAGAAGAGAACTAAATTTAATTTAGGGATTAAGTGTTCACTAATCACAAAATTGGATTTTTACTACAGAGTTAATTTTTTTACCATGCCACGTATGCCTCAAATAAAACATTATTATTAAAAAAAATTAGAATATTAAAGATTCTGCTCACTTGATGGGAGGAAGGGCCAAAACAACAACATCAAAATATGTTAGGGATGAAATCTATTTTTTTTACGGGGGTGTTTTTCAAACCTCGCTAATATGGAAGGGGAAAATAACTATAATTCCTAAAATTTATTCACTTAATTATTTATTTATAACAAAAGTATTTTTTTTGTATTTTATATTTGATAAAATAATAACTAAATAAAATAATACAAAACATGAATTAAAAGAAATAGTAATGGGCTGAACAGAAGTAATCAGGGGGTGTGAATGGTAATGGGCGTGGAGGCCCAATAACCTGGTCTCAAAATTCGGCATGGTTGAATGAGAACGGTCTACGATGGAAGAACAATCTTGAGCGTCTGATAAAGACAATGGTGATATGGGGAAGATCTAACAGTGGATAGAGCGAGGATACATGGTAAGGTGTGTACGTGCACACAAATGAGCCAAATGATTCTTCACCTAAATGGTAGAAAGTGTCCCAAGGGTGGCGACACTTGTCACCACCACACCGACCCATCTTCTAAATAGCAACAAACCATTGATTGATGATAATAATAATAAAAATACTAGCCTATACACAATATCGTGAATCCAGAGAAACAAATATACATAAATTATTCTCCCGTCTCATAAAAAATGTCCCATTTAAACAATGCACGATTCTTAAGAAAATGATTAGATGTGTTGATTTTAATGATAAAATTGCATGTTTGTACTAAAATATGTTTAATAATTATGCATGAAGATGAATATTACAAAAGTTAAAGAAAGCATACATACGTGTTGTAATAAGGTAGTATTGAAAAGAATAATAAATGTTGTATTGGTACTCTAAAGAGATAATTATTTTGAAAAATAAAAAGTGCAAATGAGACTTTTATGAGACGGTGAAAGTACTTTTTATCAACTCCTGTATCGTTATTATCCCTTTGTGCCGCTTGCATGTTCTGGGTTTTTCTCTCATCTCTCGCGTTCTCACTCGCTCTCATCTCTCTTGTTGCATGCTCTCTCGCCGTTTTTGGTTTCTTTCGCTGGGAACAGAACTTGCCTTTCCATTCGCACAGTTTGCAACGGATCTCTCTCAATCTATCTCACCGCTCTATTCACTCTCGTGGTTCTCTCATTGATCTTGTCTGATCCGTCTCGATGAAGGCTTGCCGGAGACGAAGGTGCCGCCGCGCCAGAAATCGCCTCGTAGAAGCGGCGGCGAACGACGAACTTGCTCTGATATTTGATTTTTTTACATACTCTCTCGATCTGTCTCACCGCTCTGTTCACTCTCGTGGTTCTCTCACTGATCTTGTCTGATCTGTCTCGATGAAGGCTTGCTGGAGACGAAGGTTCCGCCGTGCTAGAAATCGCCTCGCGGCAGCGGCGACGGACGAAGAACTTGCTCTGATATTTGATTTTTTTACATACTCTTGTTCGCCTTCTTCTTCTGAACACTAATCTTGATCTTGATTTTGCAGATGTTCAATGATTTGTCGTAGATTTGAAAGGGATTTTTTTAAACCCTAGGTATTTTGATGCGATTTCCGGTGTGCTCTCAGTGAGATCTTTCCTGAAACTCTTTTCCTCTTTGTCTTTCTGAACTTTCTGAAGGGTTCGAATCTGGAAAATGATGATAGAAAATTTTAGGGTTTTTGTTTGTTGCTTGTTCCGTTCGTTTTTGTTTTCTGTATATTTTCTTCAGTTTCAAAAATGATGAACACCAGTATTAGGGTTTATGTTGTTACTGTGGTTATTAGGTTTTTCGTGAACAATGGTTGCCCTCGAAAATTGTGCGTTGAATCATTTTATAGCTTTGTACTTTAGGTTTTTTTATGCTTTGTGATAATAGGGGATTGAGATCTCCTGCAGTCAGGGCTCCCTGCATTCACACATTCAAGTGTTGATAACCGCCTAAACTGTTATTATGATTCTTATTGGATTCATGACTTTTGTGGTAATTTGTTGTGTTTGTTGGAATTCAGATTTTTGCACTTGTTTTACTTATTTTACTATAGTAAAATGTTGCTTGGTTGAACCTGATGATTTTGTGTACTAGTTACTCCACTATGATGTTTTTTTCTGAGTAACTGCCATGATTAATTCTTTACTTCTCTCTTTGTGAACCAAAATATAAATTGTGATTTGAAATAGATGGAATTTTTTGGCCCATGATTGAAATGTGAATCTGATTTTTGAAACTAACAAATTATGAGGCTTTTGGTTGTGGTTAACATGATTGAAAACCAGCCCTATTTTCAGTTTCCTTTCGAGAATCCCTAATGATGAAATTGAAAAAACTCTTTGAAATTTTCTTGTTCGAGATTGCATTTGCTAACCATTTCCTTTCTTTTGTTTCATGAAATCAAAATTGGATTAATGGAAGTAAGATGGCAAGGATAAGCCGAGGCATGGATTTCGCATAGAATTTGAACATGGAGAAGTGGAGTCTTGAAGAATGTAGCAGGATGGAAAATTAAGCTTAGAACTTGAACATTTATGTACTTGAAACTTGTATATCTCATTCTTACAATTTGGATTCAAATGAAAACTTCTTTTGTAACTTGTTTATTTGTAAAAACTCTTGAGGATTGACAATTGTATCTTGGTTGTAATGGATTGAATTGTGTAAAGAATCTGAACCTTGTATGTATCTGAATACCACAATCTTGAATTTCGGAAGCAACTTGAATGATGAGTATTTGTATGATTTGGGTGAAGTGTTTGAACAATGTTGAGCTTAAATTTCAAATGATGTGTCTTGGGATATTCTTTGAATTGATGTTTGAATGAATTTGGAACTTTGATTGATGAATGGATGATTATGAATTAATTTAAACTTGCAAACGATGAATGAAATAGAGTGAAGTTGGAAATTGAATGGATGCTAAGTTTTGACGAATTTGTATGCTTGATTAACCTTGAATTTGCGCGCCTTGTTACTTAAACCTCAAGAAACTCAAAAATACTTCCTTTCCAACCTTGGAAACTTTGATGAATGAACTTTGATTGATGGATTAAGTAACTTGAAATCTAAGTAAGTTATACATATAAACGGGCTTTTCAACTTAAATGCTAACAACAAATCCACATGAGTGAATTATATCTCGCACTCTTGAATGATATATGAAAATGTTGCACGAGATTGTCTTGCATATCAAGTATTCTGAATTATGAGAAATCAACATGAATATTTCTCCCAAGCTTAGCATGTCTGACCTTGACATGATTCTTCAATTCCCAAATTCCAAACCAACTTGTATCTAGAATCAACAAACAAACGAGAATGAACAAGTTTCGATCATAATGAATCCCTGGCAAAGATGAAGATAAGCCTCGACAAATCTTGATGGAGATGACAATATATCTTTGAAGCAATAACCTTGAGACAAATTCAATGAACTCTAGATGATGAACACACACCAGATAAAAACCATAATCCCTTGATGATCCTCAGTTGATGAATGAAAATGTACGGAGACAATACTCATGATGATGGTGCTCCAAGAACTTTTGTCAAGAAAGACGTCACACACTTCTATAATCAAAACTTTAACAGTTCTCAGTCTTCTCACGAAACAAAGAAATAAAATGAGGTTTCTTGAGGATTGATAAGCCTTTATAACTTGAATGAGAAAATGAAACGGGTACATCAAACCCTATTTGCACTTATTAATCATTCATCATCTCTTTTTGCTTGTAGAAAACCCATTGTAAGACACCTTGATCCCATAGCCATAGAACCAATGCTATGAATTCATGTGCATGTGATGATGAAGTATAAGCCAATTAGGATTAAAATGAAGAGGGTAAATTTTGGGGTGCAACAATGACGTTCAACTCAGTGAAATCGACGCACATGCGCCATTTGTTCAACCAATTCTTAACTAAGACCATGTTAGCCATCCAGGTCGGATAACTCGACCTTAGTTATGAAGCCTACACTCTTTAATTTCTCAACCCAATCGACCGCCTCCCATTTCTCTTTTTCCACTTTGCACTTTCTCTAAGACACTAGCTTCACGATGGAGTCAACGACGAGGTGACAACAAACCACTCTAGCATTTATTCCTATCATGTCGGTGGGTGACTTAAAAATCTAGTGGCCCAATATGGACCTCTTTTAGTTCCTCTGTGGGAGTTAGACTTTCATTCTCAATTTCTACTATAGGATCTAAGTTTGTAGCATTTAATTCATGTGTGTCTGACTGTAAAATGGCGGCGGCGACCATCCACACTCTTCTCATTTCGAGGCTGTTTGGATAACATTCTTGGACAATCTCTTGGTTCTCTTAGATCAATCTAACTTGCCCGCTATGTAGAGTGGATAAAACTCCCCTAACAGATTGAGGATGTGTCTTCTCACGATGATGTTGTACGACATAAGGCAATCTACTACGAGGTATTTTATCTTGAAAGTCTTTACATTCTCGTCTAATTTGAACATCATCTCGAGGGTTATGATGCCTTTACTTATACGTGTTTTTCAGAGAGGCCGACTAGGGAGCCATGAAACATGTGAGTGTCATCTGAATCAAGTTGGTGTCTCTCAAAAGTGTTCTAGAACATGACTCCTGTTGAGCTTATAGGGTAAACCAATACTTACTTTATATTCAAATCATTGTATTACACTATGATAACCATGAGCTCATTTTTATGTGGGAGGATGTTAAGGACATCTCTATTAGAAATAAAAGGTGATTTCAGGCTCTAACTTCTTTTTTGAATATGCCTCAGGGCTAGCAGGTATGACGTTTGCCATTAAAACACGTCTACCATTCTTTCGGTGAAAAAATTGGATTATCTACCTCCGGCGAGCCCTTATTCTATGCTATTGACCCTCGCATTTGTGTTGGTGGGAGTTGGTGCCTCGTTCCATCATTATGTTAGAGAAGTAAATTAAGGAGTTTGGTGAATGAGAATAGAAATGACCCAAATCGCTTTATGGACCCCATAGGGTACCAATTGTACTTTCTAAAATAGTACAATGATAACCACCCTTTATTGTGTAGAGGTATCAAATGTGTTAAAGTATTTGACTATGTTTAGAGTTAGTGATTGTGAGAATCTCTATATGTGGGTATTTTTTGAGAGAAAGATTGGAAATCCCCCACCTATTTTGGGAGTGAGATATGTATAGAAGGCTTTTTGAAACTGGACTAGAGAGTGATTTTCCCTAATTCTCTTATCAGAGAGGTGGAACATTTTAGACATATACTTTTTTGAACTATGGGAGCACAAATTTTATTTTGTCTCTCTTTCTCTCCCTTATTAGTTCGTGTGGCTCAAGCCCAATAAGGCAATGTGCCACCTAAATGTAGACGACTTGTCATCATGTGTGGGGTGACCTCATGCCTAGTGTCTTGGCAAACTGTCACCATGCGTGGGCGACTGATGTTGTGGCAAGGGGCTTCTATTGCATGCTCCTAGATCTCATTCTTAGAATTCAGGAAAATTATTCCAATACAAAGATCACTTTGGGGGTTTTCTTGAAATCCTTATTTTTCTTTTGTTTTTGAGCTTATGTTTGTTTGACAGAGAAAGTATTTTACTTGAAGTTATTGTAGTTATTATGGTATCAAGACAAATATTTTTGTTGTGAATATGTATGTGCCTTGATATTCTTTAATCATCTATGACATTTATATGGTAGTATTTTTTGAAAAAGATCTTTTGAAATAAAACATTTTTAGTTAAAAATTATAGTGCTACAATTATTAAGCACACATAGAAGACTTATAATATATTTTTAGACGAGTGTTCTTGTGAAAGACTAATAGAATATCTCAAAATAATTAAGAAGAATTACTTAGAATTAAATCACACTAATAAAAAAATGCTTCATCTAATCTTTGTTATTCTTGTTGGAAATCCACCAAAATCTATGATTAATTCCTATTAATTTTGATGAAGAAAATTGTTATCACCACACAATAACGATGAAAGAAAAGAAAATTTAAAGAAGAAAAGGAGATTAGGATTTCTGTGGAGTTCTCTTCCTACAAATCGTGGAAAAATTTATTCACTTTGCAACTACATAATTTTGTGAATAGAATGAAATGAGTTGAATACAAAAATAAGGGTTAATCCCTTTATTTATAATTGAGATTGCTTTCCCCTTAAGCTAAAATGCCCATTAACTATAAAAGCCAAAATATCTATTTTACACCTAAATCAAATCTATCTATTTTTGACCTAAATCAAATTTGTAGCAATCTGGTTACACCACTTCGATACAACTCAACATAATATTTAAAATAATTTGACACACAAACACACAAGGTGATCGATACTTATTTTCTCTATCGAGCAAGCTGCTTCGACATAGGGAATTATACTTTCAACACACTACCTAATTTATTGTGTCTAAGATATCTATATTCATCATAACTCTTAGTCTTCTAAATACTTCAACTTAAACACCTTTCGTCATGATATTTGCAATTTGATTCTCAGTTTTGCAATGTTGCAAGTTCATCTTCCCATCTGCTACATGCTCTCGATGATAACCTAACCTCATTTCGATTTGATTGCTTTGACCATGTGCTATCGGGTTCTTCGACAGGTTGACATGTTGTCGATCTTCATGGTAATTACTCCATGATCTTTACCTATTATCTGTTCGACCAAGTTGGCCATCCATGTTTCTTGACATGCACAAAGAGAAGCAACTATATACTCTACTTCACATGACGATAATGCCAATACTGGTTTCTTTCTCGAACTCTTAGCAACTGGTGCACCACCTAACATAAACACATATCCTGCTGTAGATTTTTTATCCTCAGCATCACTACACCAACTCGAATCTGTGTACCCCACTAACTTGCATTCTTTTCCTTTATCTGCTGCTAGAAATAAAATACCATAGTTGAGAATTCCTTTCAGATGCCTTAGTATCCTCTTCATCGTTGTTAGATGTGATACCTTTGGCTTTTGTATGAATCTACTTACCATACCCACACTGTATGCTAAGTCAGGCTGTTGTACCCCAAAATTTAACCTCTTCATTTTAACTTTTTTTGCTTATAGTTCCATTATCACGAACATGCAGGCATATCATTGATCTCATGGTTATGAGTTTAAGAGCATCTTAGGTTGTGGAAGGAACTGTGTGTTTTAGCTAGTTTGGGCTATTTTGAACCAGAGACTGATATTTCTCGGTTCGAGCGATTGATTCATGATCTTCTTGTCAGAAGGTTATCTTGGGTCGGTCATACATACGTTGGAACCATTTCAGTATGTACTCTATTTTGTCTGTTCAGGATGAGAGCCAATTTGTCAAGGAAGGACTCTGACAGTTCATTTCTTAATAAAGCGGAATTCAGTTTCTTGTGTTTCAGACGCTTCAAAATTCATAACTCTCAGCTTTTTCATACCCAATTTTTGACCTAAGATACCATCTCATATCATTCACATATGCATCATTGTATCACTGACAAATTTCAGAACAAGATAGCTTGTGTGCTCGAGCCAAATTAGGTTTTGAATCAAAATCTTTCATCTGTTCAAGATATGATCAAATTAGGGTTTAGGTTTCCACTCACCACTAATGATCTATATTTATCAATCATCAACATTTGATCTTCAAATTCCAATCATTTCCTTAAGATCTATCTTGAATAAACCAAATTAGGGTTTTGATCGAGGATGGTGTATCATTGACTTTTTGCTCAATGATGACCTAATTTCTTGGAGAATGATCTCAAAATAACCAATTCAATATGTTGACCTAATTTCTTGATTCAAAACATTTCCAATGTCATGGTTGATCATCAGAGAAATTCTGAATCATCTGACAAAAAGTCAACTTCCCAAATAAGACAAACTTTGACTTTTGGTCAACTTTTGAAATTCAAATTTTTCAATCATCAAATCATTTCAAATTATCCATGATGATAATAAAAAATAAAATATGTGTGAAAAAGTCAACAAAAATTCAAAACTTGAAATTTTCTAACACTTAGAAAAATTTTCAAGTGTTTTTATCACTTTTTTCATCATTTTCATGGCCATTTTTCACCTAGATCCATTTTTGATTCAAGAAAAACTTCCATCATTTTTATGTAGCTAGGGTTTTGAAATTGAAACTTAGAGGTCCATAACCATAATTTACAAGTCATTTTTCAAGTTTTCAAGTCATTTTTGCCAATTTTCCCTTCTAGAAGCCTTGTCACCATAAGAGATAAATTTTCACTCAAAAATATCCAAGGGAATGATTGAGAGGAAGATAAGATCACTTGAGTGAATTAACCATGGTTTGAATTTTTAACCATGTGCATTAAATGAAAAGATTCCATTCTTACCACTTAAGGCAACTTGCACAAATCATCAATCCTATCCTTGCCTTGCTTGCCAAACATCTTGGCCTATAAATAGAGGCTTTTCCTACTTTTCAAATCACACCAAAGCAATCATAAACTTGTTTTCTCATTCTTTCTTAAATTACAAGTTTCTAACTTTTCAAAGAGGTTAGAATTCCAAATTCCAATCCTAGCAAGTTTTAACTAGGTGTCATTCAAACCTCTTCTAAACATCATTTAGAAGTTGTTTGAACCTTTAAACAATCACAAAACAACCAAGAGTCAGTTTGCTCAAGAAATTCCATTTGTGCAAGTTTTGAGTCTTAACTTGTAAAATCAAAATCCACCCGCGCACTTTCCAAATTTCCACTTCAAACACCATTCATACATCATATAGAAGTGATCCAAACCCTTAATCCACTTCTGTAACAACTCTATCATAATCCTCCATTCAAAACCAGTACTTGCAATTTGACTCGGGTAGAGAATCCATTGAGCTTCAGCAAGCTAGGAGTTGGAACACACTTAGGAAGATCCAAGGAAGCTCGCAGTATCACAAATTTGGACCTAGAAAAACTCATACGAGTTCTGCAAATTTTCTTCAAGAGGTAAGTATTTCGAAACCTGATTCTCTTATATAAGCATATTTGGCATCATTTTAATAGTTAGAAATGTAGATATCATATTGCTCTAGCTTTCTGAATCCTCAATTTCACTTAAAATCAATCGTGCCCTTAGATTAGTTGAAATTTTTAGTTAGGGTTCATTTGGTAATTTCTGGAAATTCTCTTTGATCTTTGAGTCTTAGTTTTAATAATTTACATGGCTAAAATCTTGATGAAATTCTGAGCAATTTAGCCTTTTACATTTTTCAATTTGGTCAAGAATCAAAGAAATTCAAATCTGGCCATGGAGTTTGTCACGATGAGGTAGATGAAAGCCATGGCGCCATCAATCTTATTTTTAAATTTTCATTTCAAATATATATGTTTGTTTGTGTTTAAATCAACGGATGTATAGCCACCCAATGGTAGAGCGCGCGCCTTTCATGTCATTCCTTGCCCAAGGTATGGGGTTCGAACCCCACCCAGACCTTTTATTTTTTCATACTTTTCATTTTTCAACTATTTTCAACCTTTTTTTCAAAACCATTTTCATAACTGATTTTCACATATAATCAAATGGAGGCGTGTTAATAACAAGTCACACTTGTGGCCCAGTGGTTAATCTTTTCACCTTTGAGTGCAAGGTCATGAGTTCAAACCTCTCCAAGACCAAAACCAATTTTTTATCACTTGTTTTCTTAAGTTTTTTTTAACAAACTTCAACATTTTCAAACACCAATCAAAACTTCTCATTTTGAGATGATTTTTTGCACACTTGTCATTTAATATATCTATTTTATGAGTATGTCAAAAAATTCCAAAAAATATTTTCTTTTGATATATTTTTATTAGGTTTAAAATAAACATTTTTAAGTATTTTAAAATGCTTTTAAATGCCTCCTTGAGGTGCAAGTCTCACCTTGTATATATTCAAGTATACTAGGTTATCCGCTTGTTTTAAACACTTGTTCATATATTGCTTTCTCATTATTTGTATATATATATATATATATATATATATATATATATATATATATATATATATATATATATATATATATATATATATATATATATATATCTCCAAGTATACTAGCTTATTCGCTTGTTTTAAACACTTGTTTATATATTTTCTTTCACACTCCTTTGCATATATCCAAGTTACACTAGCTTTAATTGCTTGTTTTATAACTTGTTTATATATTTCCTTCATAAACTCCTATGAGTGCGCACACACACACACACACACACACACACACACACTTTGTCATATATACTTGTTCATATATACTTGTTCATATACTTGTTCATGTTTATGTCATTACAACTAGTATAACAACTAGGTTTCCCATAGCCTCCTCTTGGGCTCTGTACAAAAAAACTCATTTGTTGAGTTAGCCTCCGCTTGGGTTTCATACAAAAGAACTCCCCTTTTGAGTTAGCCTCCTCTTGGGATTCGCACAAAAGAACTCCCTCGTTGAGTTTAGCCTTCTCGGCCTCATACAAGAAAGAGACTGGACATCTCTAATCATATTGGCTTCTAATACAAAGAATCACCTTCGTTAGGATATAACTCTAAGAGTATGGTTTCCGTGAAATCACTCTTAAAGCCAAGCGGACATACCCTATAGCCTTCTCTTGGGCTCCCAATACAAGGACCCTAAATGCCCCTCGAAAATCCTCCTCTTGGGCTCACAATGCAAGGACCCCCGATGTCCCTCGGATAGCCTCCTCTTGGGCTTACAATACAAGGACCCACTGGCTTCTTAAAAGCATCCCCCTAATCAATAATAAAAAATTTCTCCTAAGAGATAATACATGAATCATCTCTATGGAAGAAGTATCTCATCTATAACATCACATACAAATCAAACACTTTTAATTTCAAACAATTTTCAAAACAAACACTTTTTAAAAAAAAAACATCTTTCTTAACTGTAAGTGGCAACGCTTGTACACTCAAGCAAAACGCCCAGTGCTTACAATGAAAGATTCAAACGTTTTTTCAAACATCTTTCTTAACAGTAAGTGGCAACGCTTATACACTCAAGCAAAACGCCCAATGCTTACAATGAAGATTCAAACGTTTTTTCAAACATCTTTCTTAACTTGTAAGTGGTAACGCTTGTACACTCAAGGAAAACACCTAATGCTTATAATGAAAGATTTAAACAATCAAATTTTCAAAAATGTATGTGATGAAATATATTAGATACATTTTTCATTAAGATGACACTTGTCGTTGTTTCTGGATCTTTGCTTCCACTAGAACATAAGTGGGAACTACGATTGCTCTGACTTTCTCAACCTCCTTTTGAGAATACGTAGGCACAAGGACACACCCTTGGCGAGCATACTTATTTCTCTCTCAAACCAAAAAAACCTTAGTTCCCTTAGATCCGAGCTACAAATGCTCTGATTCCCACTATGGGATATGTATGCAGAGGATCCCAATGATCCTTGCGAGCATAATAATAATAAATAAACTTAGGTTCCTACCTAACCTACCCTTCTTAAATCCTAAATGAGAAACTTTCCCGAAATAGCATAGAAAATAAAACACACAAAAATGCATAAAAAAGTTCCTATAGAAAATTATAGATATATAGGGTGCTAATACCTTCCCTTTATATAACCAACCCTTTTACTCTGGTCTCTCCCTAATGCGTTGCGTCTAGTTCATGCTAGTCGCATCGCATATCTTTTTTAGGGTAGTTCAGGTTTCCCCTTTTCCATTTCCTTTCTTGTTTGGAAAAAATAAAGCTTGGTTCTCGCGGCATCTTGTAAACAAAAAAAAATAAAAAAAAGTAAATTGTTTTGAGCCGGAGATTCAAATTCCGATTTGGTTCCCTAGTTCTTCATTTTTTACCGTGAACAAGCTCGTCAGGCATTTTTGGTGTCGATTTTCGACTGGCGAGTTCATCTCGATTTTATCTCCAACTTTCATTCTCGGGCCGGGAGTTAATTGTGTGAAGAAAGTCTCTAGAAAAATTATTCTTTCAAGTGGAATAAACTGAGTTTATGGCTGAACCGTGTTTACGGGACACTAACAAATTCATAACTTCTAGTTGGAACATCATAATTTAGTGGTTCCAGTGCCTAAAATTCCGTCTTGATGTCCTTCTCAACTTTCGCTCACGAGCCCGAGCTAATTCGCTGCATCAATACCATAATTTTATTCTTTGAAGGTGTATTTGAGCCGAACCGAGCATTATTTCATATAATGCACACCATTCAAAAATCATATCTCTCTCAATTTTATCAAAATAAGATGGGATTGGTGTCAAAATTTTACAAATTCCGCTATTTCAATCTTCGTGCACATCCCGAGTTCGATTTTGATCAAGATCCTGTCAAGCATTTTCCCTGTGTGGCGCTATTAAAATTCTGCATGTGTCAAATACCTATAATGTGAGCTGAAATTTCAAAAATTCATATCTCCTTAACCGTTTGTCGTATCGAGTCAAAATTTTGCCACACGCGACACAATTTTTTCGTTCTGGACATTTTTTCGTTGTGCCCGATTTCAAGTTCGTCACGGCTCTCGAGGCCGGGTACTGTTCACGAAAATTCATCGGATAAAGGAAATTTGGGCCCAATCATGAGTCTAATTCACATCAAGCCCAATGTTCCACCTATAAATCAAATCTTACTTTCATAATTTTGGGGAGGGGGATTCATTTGTCAAATTTCACAAAAACACACTCTTCTATTCTCTCTCAATTCTCAAGAATCAAATCAAGCTTTTCATCAAGTTTTCTCAAGAATATTCAAAAACATCAAGGGATCAAGGTCGAAGAATTGAAGTTTTCCTCTCCTCTATCTCTAGGATTTTAGAACCTCTCTCGCTTATTATCTCCTCTGATCTTCGATTCGACATCGGCGATCTCTTCTTCTCGTTCTCCTTTTGTTTCGATGATAAGATTTCTTGAGAAATTGATTTAAGCACTTTTACATAATTGATTTCTTGATAAATTGTGATTTGATGTGATCATAATGGTGAAATTCGGAACTGGATGATTAAAAGCACTTATTCATTAATTGATTTTCATGAGAAAAATGCTTATTCAAGAGGTTAATCGTTGATACTATTGACTTATTGATATGGAACTTTGAATTGCATGTGATTAGCCTTAGGTTTGAACCTTGATTCATGTACCAAAACCATGTGTGAATATGCGCATTCTAGGTGTTTGTGAAACATGCTTAAGCCGTCGAGCTTTGATGCAATGCACTTCCTTAAATGTGTGTGCACAAATTCTCCTTGTTAGGATGATTTCGAAATCGATGTGAATTTTGCCTTATATTCAACAAAAATGTGCTTATAAAACATGTCGAGGCCTTTAAAAACGTATGGCAAATTCACGCGTCGACACGCAACTTTCGAGGAGAATTTGTCACATGATCACTTTTCGATTTGTTTTTCGTATCGTTTCATGAACATTATACTATTTTCAAGCTTTCCAACAATTTGAACGATATGCGAAACGGATGCTCGATGCAAAAGTTACGTTGATTCAAAGTTTCTAAAAAATATGCACATTCTGCTGAGTTCTGGATGTTACGCACCGACCTATAGGTCGACGCAAGTCCATTTAAGTCGACGCAAAGCCCAGTTGGGTCGACGAAAGTCTAGTTAGGTCGACGTAAACTCCCAATTTTCTATTTTGAACTACCTTCGGGATTGTAAGTTCCTTGATTTTAAGGATTGGCTTAATTTTTGTAAAACAAATATAAGCAGCAACAATATATTATACAATAGGATATATGCAGCAAAATTCCTATTGGAATGCCTAAACATGTTGTGTTGAGTAAAATCAACAACTGGAATAACATGTCAAATGAGATGTCGAGACATCAGACATCACGCTACTGAACTATTAAGTTTGTTACAGTTCTGTTTTAAATTGTGCAGAATATTCTGGGAATATTATGCATCATATGTGGCGTGTTTGTGAAGGCATATGTAGAGGTCTAGAAGATTCAATCATAAGCTGAAGAGAGAAATCAGATTGAAGACCTTGATTGTAGTAGAAGTTTTTTGCTTGTTTTTTTTTTCTGCATAGTTTGTTACTGCAGTTTGTTACAGCTATAAGCTATTGTTTGAAGGTCCAAATCAAGTTGGGTAATAGGTTACAAATAAGGACGTTGTAACCTAGTTTTAGGTAGCTAACCAAATATAGAAATATGTTATCATTAAGGTTAGCCATGTAAGTGAACCACCCGGATTGTGGGATGGTCACTGATTTGTACCTCAAAGCCCGTAGGAAAGAGGATTATTATACTCACTCAGAAGCTGTGAAGCAATGAGTTGAGTTGTGTTCCTGGAGGAAACTTTGACGTAACTCTAAGTATTTTTGTCAAAGAGTTTTTGACTGTTTGTGTGTTTGGAGTGGTGTTCTTCAAACTGGTTGTTTTTGTTGCAAGGGTTTGCAACAGTTAGGTATCACTAGGGAGTAAGCTGAGGTTATCTTATCTTAGATGGACTTCTAAGATAAAGGTTTCATTGGGTAGTTATTAGGTAAACCGAAGGCTATTTATTTGTAAACCGGAGGTTGTTTACATAAAATAATACTATTGATAGTGGAGTCTTCTTCCTAGCTTGGTAGCCCCTAGATGTAGGTTGGTTGAACCGAACCAGGTTAACAATTCTGTTGTGTTTTTATTGTTTTCATGCACTTTATAATTATGCCTTGTCTGTTTGTATAAATGTCAGACCAGATGTCTTGACATTCTTATAGGATATCTAGGTCTGCTGCACTAGAAATTTCAATTGGTATCAGAGCAGGCATCCTGTCTGTTTTTGGATGAGATCCTAGGGTGCATACTTTCTGGTTGTGTACAAGGTAGAAGATTAGTTGAACAAGACGTGTTCATATTTTATGATCCCTTGAAGTGGAGGATGGACTGATTTGGGAAAGACTAGTGTGCATTAAAGACCAACCTGACTAGAACTGTTATACCTTCTTGATGGTAGAAGATAATAAATCTAGAACAAAGAGAGTTTAAATCCGAAGACTTCATGCGGAGTGAAGAACTTGGATTAAATTGTTCAATTATATTTAGTACAGAAGAAAATTGTCAAAACCTTCATGCGGAGTGAAGATATAGATAAGGTAACTCTTGTGATTATGTGTTTCCTTCTGGTCATGGTATTGGTTATGTCTAGTCTATTACTTGGTGAGGAGCAAGTTTATTTTAGGGTTGATTTATTTTCAATCCTTACATGTCATGCTTACGTTTGAATTATGGATTAAGCATTGTGTAAATTTTATTGAAGTATTGCTATATTTCGCTGCATAGCTTCTGATACAACCCTTAAAGTGCAAGAAGAATTCTAGGGTTATTCTTTTTTCAACAGAATATTTGACACATTTTTAACTATATTAAAAGTGTCAAAGATACTTGAGATTATCCTCAAGTCCACTCATAAAGACATTTATTAATGGAGTTAATGAGAATTAATTGATCAATGATCCTCATACACATCTGCATATTGTTTAAAGACCTTGAAGATTGTCAAGGATGATGTGTTACAATGAGATGAAACTAATGTTCTATGGGATGTTAGAACATTACTTCAATAGGTATGCAACTACCAGTTGAAGAGTAGATGTTTTGGGTGCTAAACAAGAATGTATTGAACATTTATTTGTAAAACCTACTCCTGATCTGGAAGAGGAGACATCTGATTTGTATTAGTTGATTAGGACACGATCAACAGGCTACCTACTCCAGATGTTAATTTATTTATGACCCAAGCTTATGGGAGTATATAAGTTGAGATCAATGTACTTAACAAGACTCATTGTATCCCTTACAATCCCTTTATGTGAAAACAAGATGATCTTGTATACGGAAGATCCTTCTGATCAAAGGAACCAGAATTGTGGAATTCTGTTCATGACCATAGAACAGATTCTATCTGTGATTCAAACATAGTGTTTAATGGTCCCGAGTGTTGACTGCCCTAAATGTTGTCTTGGAAGGGTATTGTCTTGAAGAACCAAGGGAGACAGAATTCCTTGAGAAGTCTGTATATTATTTTGTGTCATGCCTAACTAAGTCTGTTCCAGAAACCTAGTAGAGGGAATCTCCTCTGTAGGTACAGAAAATGACATTCATCATCTGAAAGTCAGAATAGAAGTCTGAAGAAAAGCTAATTGAGATGAGGCTTATGTTATCCCTTGGTTATGTTGATTGTTTGGTTGTAAAGTTGGTGTTAGTTGTGTTTCATATATTCCCCCCACAAGTGATGTGTGTAAATATGAGTATGAATGTTACCCCTAGAACCATAATAGATGATGTCGTATAAGATGTTGTAACATCATCTAAGTGTCTTCATCCTTGAATGTTTGTATTGTTGCTTGGGAATAAGTTTAAAATGTTAAGATGAGATCAATCAGTATTATCTAGTGTGAGTAGATAACTCTAACTGAACAACTGGTAAGTACTTTGACGGGAGACTGAGTACTTATTAGTATGGAGCTTGAATGTAAACTACATATACGCTACCGGGAGCTGAGTAAGTGTCTGAAGTGTTCATGCAAAATCATGAGAAGAATGTTAATGTTGAGCTCATATTAATCTTCACAAGTATAGAATGTGTGGCAACACTATCTGTTGATCATATTGTTAAAAGGTGCATACAAATATTGACAAATATTTTAATGGGAGATGGATATTTGTGTGATAGCTATGTGGAAGTTTAAATTCAGAATCAGAAGTAATTAAGAATGTGATGTAAAGAAAAGAATATTCTACATGGAGATGTAACATCACAACTATTGAAGACACCAGAAATTGAAGTAAAGGCAGATAATATCCAAACTTATCTTTTGAAAACGTATCTTTGGTCATACGCATGGTTGATAATGTGGTTTCTTCTATTACAAGTAACAGAGTGTGGAAATATGTATCTTGTATAGCAAGGAAACTAAGGATTCCTAATTTAGAAACTGTGGCAAATTCTAAATAAAGAATGCTTCTACTATTGTAAGGACCAATATCAAATATGTCCTTATTTTGTGTAACTCAGGGGGAGTATAAATATTTTGGAAAGCTTCATCTTGGAAGCTAAAATGAGAAGTGCTGAAACTAAGGGGGGGGGGGTAACTGTCTACGTGTTATTTGTTAATTGTACGTGCTTCCAAAAGTGCTGATGATATGTGTGGTAGGAGCAACCATCTATGTGTTAATTATGTGTGTGTTTATTGTGGAAAATGGTAAACAACCGCTGGTCCTCCCTAAGTCCTAAAACTAAGGGTCACTTGCAAGATCGACCAATTGATCTCAAGACACGTGCTAAGGTTTTGGTATATTGTACTAATTCTGTAAGTAAAAAGACCTTGGCCTAGAAACGGTTTCCAGAGCCCAAGGAAAACATCACAATGGCTTTCCACACAGATTGGATTTTGACTACCTGATAACCGACTGCAGGCATTGCGTAAAAAAGACTCCACAAAACGCTAATTGGTGACTCGTGACCAATAATTTACGTTGAAGTATTTTGGTAAAAGATTCGTTCGAAGCGAAGCAGAAATAAACAAAAAGTAAAGATAATCTTAAATGTAAATTGATTGCATTGAAAAGAAATATGGGGATTCACGTACATCAAAGGCTTGAATGACTCTTTCTTCCTTTAGCGCATAATTGGGCAGAGTTTTGGCAAGCAAGATACAAATGAACACACTTAAAATTCTAACATACTAACTTATTTATAGTACTTTACAAGGTAACTGCTAAAAGTAATCAACGGACGAGATCTAAATTAGAGACAACTACTGCACACGATTTCTCCATCCGTTTAACACTTCGAACCCATGATCTTCTGAGACAACTGCCCACGTTCTCCTTATTTTGACTTTTTCTCACTTCATGACTTCAGAAGGAAACTGCTTTCGGTTTTGATATATTCTTAAGGCGTAATAATATTTCCTCAGTCCCCTGGCCTACATCTTCGACAGTACGACCATTTCGACTGATGCCTTTATTCGACCCAAACTTATGTCGAATCGACCAACATATCACTTTGTCGATTTAGTTTTATTTTCGACGCAATTTCGTTCTGGATGTTTGGTTGATTGGGTTGGTTTTCTGACTCAGCTTCTCAGCCGACATGTGTTTTTCTGGTACTTCCAACTTAGCTTTGTAAAGCATTTCAAAAACTATCTTCATTTAAGACTGGTCCTTAACCTGTAGGGACCTTTGCCTTCAAGCAATGCCCTTAGGCATACTTTACAAATTTCTAGTTAAAAAAATTCCCCCTAGAGATACCATTTTCGAATTGCTGATTCTGTCGAACATGAGACAATGGTATCTATGAAGTTGCGCCTTCCGTCGGTTTAGTCATTTACACTACCTTTGAAGACAGCTCACTGTTCCAGTCTATTCATGACGTCAGACAATCATGGAAACGTATCTTGCTTTATTTCGAGACGTGGGAACATTTAATGTTTGACCATCATTACTTAGGTAGAAGGTATGGCCCACCATGCTAGCAGCTTCATCTGGCCACACGTGTCCCTCGACGGACACGATCTCAAGCCTAGGGAATCGCCACAATTTCCTTCGTCTCTTCATTTTCTTCATCTCCACGCCTATAAATAGGTATTCTTCCTACTTTCTTTCTTTTTCCTCTAAGCTCTCACTTATTAAACAAAGCAAACCCAGAAAAAATTCATCTTTTACATCCTCAGTCTTCAAACCAAGAACCCAGAAAAATTCATCTTTGCGTTCTCAGTCTTCAAACCAAGAACCCAGAAAGAACCTCAAACCCTAACCGCTGTCATATTTCCGATAACCCAAACATCAAAGGTCTTTCCTATTTTTTCAAGCTTTCATCTCAAACCAGAAAACAACAATCTTTACCATTTTCATCTTTTCTCCCTTAAAATGGTAGACAAACACATTTCAACAGCTCTCGCTGAAACTCTTCATCTCCGCCATGTTGAAGGCAAACCCTATATACCAGAACCTCCATTTTCCGAAGAAAAAGCTAAGATTTGGCAATCACAGGTACTTATCCCTTTTCGGCTAGACGATGAACCTCACGCCTTTCTAGGTCCATTACCCGTGGATGTTCCTTCTGAAATCTATGTAGATGACGAAGGTGCATTCTTTCACACCAGTCAGCGCAGCCGCCCTTTGATTACCTCAACAAACCCTATTTCTCTGCAGTTTATTGACAGGAACTTTCGCACCGCTCCCCCCTTGAATTGCCCTAAGTTTAGGGCTTGGATGGAAAGGTTGGAACCTAGTAAGGGCCAACAGTTGATGGAAATGGGTATATATGACCTATTGGAACTCTCTCGTGTCGGCCAACCTTACTCTGGTGGCATGCTGTTGGTTGCCTTATATTTCTGGGAAGGATCCACCAACGTTTTCCATACAAAGTGTGGCATGAGGAACCCCACATTGCTGGATGTGGCTGCTTTAACAGGCATAAAACCTGCTGGAACCATTTTCAACCATACCGACCACGAACCCGTTCACATCAAATTCGACGTTGGCGAATCCAAACATCCAACCTACACCGACTTCATCAACCACCATCATAGTGACTCTGAGGACATCTCTGATGAAGAGCATGTTTCTTTTTTGAATCTTTGGCTATCTTGTTTCGTGTTTTGTTCGAGATCGATGAAGATAGCCAAACAATTCGTCCATTTGGCCACTCTGTTGCATAGGGGTGAAAACATTTCCTTAGGCCAATTAATTTTGTCCTCCTTATACGCCTCTATGACCGACGTGGTCAACCAAATAAAGAGCTTCGACCCTAATAATCCAAATAAGAAAAGTGTATTGGTCCATGGTCTCTTCTGGCTCTTACAACTATGGCTAAATGCCACTTTCTCTGAAGACGTGAAGCCTTTTCTGATGTAAGGTTTCAACTTCTCAAGATAGGAGCGGTGCCATGTGACCATGTTATTTTCCTTTAACTCGCATACATAAAACTTCTCCAAGCGACGAAGTCTTCAAGATGCTTTTCGACATTATGTTGACGCGGGAAGATTTCAAACCCTCGATGGCTCCATTTACTGATGGCAAGAGTGGGCCATTGTGGCTTACCGAATATTTTCCACCCGTCGAAGCAAAAAATCAACAGAGGTCTTTGGTCTTTTGGAGGTGTTTTTTGACCCCCCCAGTTTCTCACTTACGCCATTACTCACATGAGTCCTTGCTTAACAGCCTACCAACCCAACTTGGTGGCTAAACAATTGGGCTCACTGATTGCCTAAGTCATTCTATCCATCTCATGAATTACTCATTGATGTTTTAGATGACCAAAGCTGGGAGGCAGTCAGGGAAAATATCGACACTCTTTGGGCTCGACGAGCCAAACTTACATTCACCCCGTTCAAACCAACATTCTTCAGCACCCAAGAGTTTAGAACTTGGTGGCAGTCGTATCTCATTACTTTTGTGAATGATGCTGCTGGCAAGATGAATGAACTGACTGTTGCTTTCGATACTTTTCATGGGAAGACAATAAAATGTAAGGCAATCCACATCATAGAAATTCAATCGTTTCAGATTTTTTCAGAGTGGTGTATTTGCCAATCAATCTTCGTCGAACCATCCATGACACGGCCCAAGAGCTAAAGGAGAAGGTAACTGAGAGGATTCCTCACCTTAAGATCCCTAGTTATGCAAAAGACAAATATCTTTATGCACTTCACTTTGGAAAAATCAAATTTCCTCCTTTGTCGACTAGCCCTTTGGCCCTGGCTTTTCGACCGCTTATCCCAGATTGGTGGTATAGCTCTTGGTCGAACATTCAAATGCTTAAAAACCGACCGGGTGGTTTCGACGAAGCATTGGTCATGACTACCCGACTTCTACATATCGACCTTGAATATGTGAGAGAGCTTTCAGTACCCAAGGGTAACCACTGGAAAGTTTTGTTTCCTTTCACAATTTGACTCACATCTTTATTTGACTTAGCTTTTCTAGTCAGTACCTCTTCCATGTAGTTGCTCATAGGCAAAACCCCGATGCTATTGAAAGCCAAGGAGGGCGTCGACCAACCTGGCCAAAACCAGCGCCAAAAGGGGCCCCTCTCAGTCAAAGGTATGTTTTACTCACACCTGTGTTCATATGTCTTATATTCGACACCTCACTTATGTTTGATGCCTTGCAGTTCACACCCGTTCATACCCTTTCTGATGACGAATCCATTTCTACTTCTATCAAGAAGGCTGATTCTTCTGTAAGTGTGAATGTCTACGCTTCGACATCTTGTATTTTACCAACCACTAACGTTTCTATTTCTCATGTCGCATAGTCGAAAACGCTTAGCGGATTCGGCTGCTCCCTCCAACACATCCAAAAAGTCCAAGAGGGACAAAAAGTCTCACCATAGAGGGAGGAATGAGGTAGGCATCTTATTACTTTTGACTACTTTGAAAAAGGTTATGATTTCTCCTGATATATTCTTTGTTTCTACAACCATCGCCTGATGCTTAGTCTCCCCACTCCCAAAAATCCAAAGATCACAAAAGGAAGCACGTGTCCTCGCCTGAGGAAAAGGCAACAAAGAAGAAAAAGAAAGCCCCCATGGCCGAAGATCTTGGAGTGAAGGTCGATCATAAGGTGGAGCCGACAATGGTCGACGATCAACCACTCATCACTAGGCGGCAAGGTAAAGTATTCTGGACTACTTGTCACGACGTTGCCTTACTTTCACATGCCGATAGTGATATCATAATACATATAGCCATTGTCACCCCCGACCCCATGCTCGTGTCTGAAGTTAATAAAGAAACAGAAGAGGACGCTACTACTACTTCCATTGGAGGAACCGACACAAGAATCCCCTCTCTACCACCACAGGTATTCATCGTATTCTCTAATGGGTTTCGACTACTGAATTATACCTGTCTGATATTTGTACTCTTTTTCAGGTTGAAGCTTCTGAACAACATCACAGCGTTCCAGAATATACTCTGATTTTAGAAGCTTCTTCACCTTATCACCAATAAGCTCCCAACGTGGCCGCTGGTGAGTTTGTTGAACTCGCTACTTGGGCTTCTCTTAGTGACTCTAATTCAGTCACTAGTCCTACCAGGCATGAAGGTTATTGTTCGACTAGCTCTGACTCTAGTCTTTCAGATTCCCTGCAGGATTCGGAGACTCCTCAAACTGTCACCGTGCCACCCTAGATTCAGAGTCTCTCTAAGAGAGATGATTCAACTGGCCCCTCCGGAGCGAAGGATGTTTCGGCCGACATGGATATCGATGCTGCTTTGGCAAGATTGGACCAATTTGTAAATCGGTATGTTTTGTCTTCAGACTCTGACCGCTCCCAGGTCTATGGTGACAAGCTGGGACCTGAAGCAACTAAGGTCAAGAAACTAACAAACGACATTCGTACCTATGCTTTTAATCCTAACTTGCCTCATCTGCTGCATGAGGATTCAGCCCTTGTGTGACACCCCAAATTAATTCAATTATTAAATAATTAGAAATTTAATTATTAATTTAATTAAAGGTTTAATTATTGGCATTTTTGAATTAATAGATTTAATTGATTAATTAAATAACGGGAAATGTTGGGGGTGTAAAGTTGAATTGTAGGGTGTATGGAGTAAAAGGCTCTACTTAATTCTAATTAATTTATTTATATTATTTGGAAAATAAAAAGGAATAAATAAAGGAATAAAAGGAAAAAGTGAGAGGAGGAATTAGGATTTGCATTCTACGTGAGATTGGAGAATAGAATAGAAAAGAGGAGAAAAAGCCAAACGCCGAGAATTCAAAGATTCATCGCGAGGTAAGGGGGGATTGATCTGATTATTATGCCTTATAGGTTTTGATGATCAATAGAATAATTCAATCCGTTAGGAATCTCGAATTATGATTCTAGGTTGTGCCCTACCGTTATAATCCGACGTAAAACCATGATTGTAATTGTTATGAATGATTAATCGATGTAAGATGAATATAGGTTAATTAGAAAACAAATTTTATGGTCAATTGGATGTGAAAACACAGTAATAAATTCTATTTTGTGATAATATGAGGTTTGGTGATGATTGGAATTAATGGGAATTCGTAACAGTGAAGAAAAAGCGAGTTTTGATGAAAACTAATCGTATGGGTCGACACAAGACCTTATGAATCGGCTACAAGTCGAAAAACTTAGAAAACCGAAGCGTAGAAAGGCTTCGTCGCCATAAAATGGCTGGATCGACTCATGTGGTAAGAAAGAGCTATGCATTACACACGATGCGTATGGATTGATACATCTTGAATCAACTTTTAAAAATGCGAATTTTACATGTATGCATCGACATATAAGCATGTGTATTACATGTCGTTTATGTATTGATGCATAGGCTTATGCATCGATACATACTGAAATGATTTTTAAAAATACAGAATTTAACTGGTATGCATCGATGCATACGACTTATGGATCGACACAAGTAGTTTATGTGTTGACACATAGGATTCTGGATCTACACATGTCGAGAAGGTAACATGATTTTTTAAAACGATTTCAAATAATACCTTATGCACCGTAATTCTGTTTAGGAATAGTTTGTATCGTTGGAAAGCTTAGAACGAGTACTATCTAATAAAAATATTTTCAACACCAATAATGGAGATCTGGAAGAATTATTTTGGCTTCCGTAATAAGAACTCGTTGAGAATTTGTAATTCATTTGTTGAGTAAATGTGCAGTATGTTAATTCCATGTGTTGTGATTGACATTAGATGTTCATGATTGCTGTTACTATATGCTATTGTTGTTATTGATTATAATTGGATTAATGTTGTGTGATCATATTCCATGTTTGAATTGTTGCATACCGATGTGCATGCATGAGCATTTTGGTAATGGTTCATTCCATTGTGGCTAATTGAGCTTGCGGGACCAATAACCGTATCCAATGGATAGTGGTGGTTGTAACACTGAAGCGACTTTTGAGGTTTTTGTATCGCAATGTCGCGGATAGAAGAGTCGCCACCGACTTTTCTTTTATCTTATTAAGGGAAGGTAAAAGTACAAAAACACCTTCGTTAGATTCTCGAGTAAGGGAGAAGGTTATGAAAGGGAAGGTATTAGCACCCCTTTCCATCCGTAGTTATCTACGGGCTCTTAGTTGCTCTTAGATCACTTAAAAATTTGCTTTCCTGTGTTTGAAAAGATATTTGTTTTGAAAAAGGCATTTTGCTTTGACTTTGTAATGATTCATGTAGGAATGTATACAAAGTGTTCGAAATGTTTCGTTTTGAAAAGAGTTTGAACTTTGACAAGAGTGTGTGGTGAAAAGTATTTTGATAGAGCAAGCAACTAAAAGTCTTATTACCTACTCGAATGGTCGCTTTTTGTGTTGTTTTACGTTCCTTTAGAATAGTGCTATCCATACCATTAGTGGTGGTAACTCTATTCGTTGGATGTTAGCGACCTTGAAGGACATCGATGGTCATGAAGGCAACTTGTAGGAAGTATCCTAGCACATTCGGGGACTATCATCATTTTTGTAGCAACAATCGAGGTCAAGATCATGTATTCGTAGGGCGACATCGTGGGTCTATGATCTTTGTATCGAAGGACTATGATGATTTGTTTTGAAGGCAACGGTGCTAGAATACCTCTACGTTCGGGGACTTGACCATTTGTATTCGTAAAGGCAACGAGAGAAATTACCCTAGGGCGTGTAAAGAAAAGAGTGTCAAATTCAGATATGTTATCTTGAAATTAGGTGAGCTATGTCCAATTTTATCTTGCCATACACGCCTAATTACTAGCGTTTATAGGGTGCAAAGTAATTGCGGAAATGTAAAGTGCGAAAGTAAATATCCTACGCTATTACATGGCTTTGGGCAGATACATAATTGAAAAGTGGGAAAATAAAAGCCTAATTAAACTATTACATCCATGAGCAATTACATAATTGGAAAAGAAAAGCAATAAAATCGTCTGAAGCAGATAACCTCAGAACAGATGCAAAATTTAAAACGGAAGAAAATTGCGTAAGAGGAAAATGTTAGTAAAAACAAGTATTTTTGAATGAGAAAAAGTTTGTGTTAATAATGACATAAATATGATAAAATAAATTTTTGGTAATTTTTGGAGTTGATTTGATGATTTAAAAAACAATTAAAAGCCATTTAAATGATTAATTAGCAATTAAATTAAATATGCATGCAAAAATAATAATTTCGATTTTAAAAATTAAATAAACATTTTTCTAATGATTATGCAAAAAAATAAATATTTTTGGTATTTTTTAAATGCATGATAAAAAATAATAAAGATAAATTAAAATGCATGGAGAAGACGAATTCAAACTAAACACAAATCAAACATCAAAACATGTTAAAAATGCATGATAAACAGAATTCGATTTTGAAAAATATAAGAACAAACCAAAACTGGATTTCGTGATTCTTGATGTTTTTGAATGATGTAAAGGTCTGGAATGCTTCAGGAGATGTCAAGGAACGTGTTTGGATGCTTAAAACCAATTGAATCAAGCTGGAACTAGGGCTGCCACTTGCTTGCAATACACGGTTTTTTTGAGTTTGGAATAGGGTTCTTGAGGCAATTTTTCTGTTCTTTCTTGTTGTGTAGGCATTGTACATTTATAGTGGATGGATTTAGGTCTGAATTCAAGAGCAAATAATGATCAATGAATGTAGAAAATATTTGATTTTGTATGAAATCAAATCTTCCTTTTTTGATCAAATTTCAATCAAATTCTTGCCAAATCTATGCAAATTTCGAAATTTGCCAGCTTGTGTGAGTTACTTGGACCTCAAGCATGAGAGAAAAATCAATCTTGTATTTAATTTTGATTTTATACCTTATTTTTTAATTTAATTTGTATTTAAATGAATAAAATCCAAATTAAATTGAAAAATAAAGCTAAAATTCGTGGCATTGGGCTTGGATGTTCCAAATTGTCTAAGGAACAAGTTTGAATGAAGAAAAACTAGGCCCATTTGCAAAATTTGGATTTTCACAAGTATTCTCTCTTTGCACTTCTTCAAAATGCCCAACTTGTGCAAGGTGTATTTTGCTCAATTTTCCACATTTTTGGTGTTCTTGGACTTTTAGAAATCTCTAAGTGTCCTCTAAACCACCTCTTTGGTTTCATCTAAATTGGAGTTTCCATGCTCAATAAATCTTCAAAACAAAAAGTTGACTTTTTGTTGACTTTAAAAAGGACCTGTAATGTTTTGATCCATATCTTCAAAATGAAGCATTTTTGAACATGCTTGTGAGACATGAAGTTTTAGAATTGAATTTCCTTCAAGTGAGAGGTGGTGGAAAATTTTCGATAAAGTATGAAGAAGTTATGCTCAACAAAAGTTCGCTGACTTTTCACTAAAAACCCTAATTTGGAAAGTTTGACTTTTGAGCAAATCTTGAGTTTTCTTGATGAATCATGATCAAACCTTGATCAAATGATGAATATTACTTCAAAATGAGGATGTTGACCAAAATCGAAGTTTTGATCAGTATGTTGACCACAGCTGACTTTTTGTCAATACAACTTTCAACCATCGAGCAGCATACGAGGAAAGTTGACTTGGAGGCTTGAATCTTTTTGGAGATTCTTTGAAGCATAAGAGGCATGAGGACTGGAGGTGTTGAGAACCCATCTTGATTCAGGAATTGCCAAACCCTAATTTGGGTTGATTGCGGAGAGGGTTTGTCTAGTCAACCCTTGAGGAATCCTTGAGTATGGATACATGAGAAATGTCTTGAGGAGTAGGAGGGCAAATTTTGGGGTATGACAGCTGCCCCTCTTAATCTTCTTGTCTTCGAAGGGTTAGATTGGCATGCTTTTCCTTTCGTTGACCTGGAGGTAGAAGATGATTGAACACTCGAGTACACCGAAAATTTGCA